>CABFWB010004898.1:22401-52261 GCA_902151455.1 Timema bartmani
TGCCGAGGACGGGGAGATCGAGGTTCAAATCTCGGTCGGGTGAACTGGGGGGGTCCTAAATGGTTTTCTACTCTCCCTCCACGCAAATGTGGGTTCACTTCCTCTAAATTAAAACCTTCCAATTCCTAACCCATTAGCGTAATTAGTACTTAAGCGTATAATTCGAACGGGTAGTAAGACGTGGTGATAAAATAAAAAAAAAAATAACAGAATTTAAAGAAGTCATGTCTTTATTTTTCAAAAGTTATTATCATTATCATTATTATTATTATTATTATTAGCACCGCGTCTTACTACCCGTTCGGGTTATACGCCCTTACGCTAAGGTGATTGTGAGATGAAATGGAGGACCTACAGTTTAACGTGGAATCCGAACCACGGTGGAGGCCTGGCATTCCACACATATTAATACACGTCTTGTCAGAGGTGAAGGAAGGGTTTGGCAATCAGATAAATCTGTGCCGGGACCGAGGATTGAACCCCGGACCCCTGCACAGAAGTCCGACACCTTAACCCTAGACCACCAGGTCACCCTTTTCAAAAAGGTTTCCTGTTTTTTTAATTACTCTACATTTATTGATGAATTGAAGCATATCGATCGCTTTCTAACTAATGTTTTGGATGGCTTTATGTCGTCACATTCATAATTAGAGCTTAGATGCAACACACGAGAGAATAAATGATAACAAGGATTGTTGAAAGGAGATGTAAATAAATACAACACAATAGGCCTACTGAGAAGTAAACACACTTATCATTTAGTTCTGCTTTTTCATGCATGTGATGTATAGGGTGGGGCCTAAACAATTAGACGATTAGTAACTTGAAAATTAATACTTTAATTAAAATGTTCACTAAAATATTCACAGCTAAATACAAAGCAAACTACACACTAAACATTTCCCCTTTTTGAAGATGATGTCACTGAGGTGAGCTCCCCCGGACGTCAGACAAACCTCAGCACTTGTCCTTCACTTTCCTCAGCATAGATCGTCTGTTTCCGCCTCACCCTGTATGAAGAGAGGCTTAAGACCACAATCATGTAGATATTAATATTTTAGCATATAAACCAAAGCATTAATGGTAATCACTAATTTGTGGGGGTAAAGAGATTAATTGCAAAACAGGAAGCATAAGTTTGATTACCGATGTATTTTCAAAATATGTTGTATCATTATAAAAAAAAATTCCTTGACCATCAGTTATTTCTCTTATTTTTTTGAGCTGAGTTCATGTAAGGTACATCAGGCAAAGCCGTAGCTAAAGTAGCTTACAGTCCAATTTCCATAGGAAGATCAAACGTGTCCACTGTAGATCATATGATTTGACGTATAGATACATGAAATGAGATCTAGTATTTTTCTAGCTGTCAGAATGCATATTAAAATGAGGGTATAGATCATCTTTCACGTATTCATACGTCAATTCATGTGATATGGGGCTGTCACTTTTGATAAATTTTAATAAAACCTATAAAATAACACAAACAATATAATTTACCTGTTATCATTGATTACTGCAAATAAATATGTTAACGTAATGTTAATGTATACTATCGATGCATCGAGTAATCAATAAATGGTTTTAAAATAAGATTAAATCAATAATTCTACTGAATCTATTATTAGATTGAAAACTCCCATCTTTAGTTCAAGGAAACATAGATGGTATCAGATTTGTGAATTGAGAGTAATTAACTTATCACAGAAATGATCTCCGGAAATTGATCAAATACATTGTCCTTCACTTTACTCATCGTATCGACTAGTGGAGTGTAGATCACTCTAATATTCTGCTTGGTAACTTGACTCCTAAGTCCATACCGGGAAGAGAATACAGTCCCAACACAATGAGCAGTGATAATAATCATTCGGGACTGCCACCAGAGTGCATTAATATTAAAATAATATTGTTCTCTGACGCATTGGAACAGAAAGGCACGTCTTCTTTAATAAGTGGCACTAAGTAGTCGCTCCCAGCCATTCGTGGCCTCCACTTGAGTCAGTTTATTCTTGTCTTGATGTAATAAGTGTTGTGATGAGTCGAGATAGTGACGTCATCGGGATGAAACATTGCTTGACCTTGAACACATACTCGTTACCTGTTTCGCCTGCTCTGGCGGCGACATGTTAGCCAACTCCTTGTGGGAATCTCAGTAGATAAAATACTTTGTTAATTTATCAACCATTGACAGATTTTGTCCCCTCACCCCTTCGACCTTTCTACTACAAATAAAACAAAAGATGTGTCTTATATGAGTTTACATTTTCAGTCCGAACCCCAAATGGAAAATAAGAAGCGGTGCAGGAAAAAAAGAGTTATAGGAATTTTCGAATAGATTATTATTCAGGTGTAATGGAAGGGGTCGCGAAAAAAGGCCATCCCAGTGTTTTTTCAGTTTTTATGGCAAAATATCTTTTTGGCCAAAATAAATAAAATATTGTTTCAGTACAAATATAAAAAGTTTAATTTTCTTCACGTGGTGATATCAACAGTTGTTGAATATCTGTCAAGGGTGTCCTGGGATTTATTGACAACCTTTTCTGTTCATTTAAAAAGTTTCTCATCTAATGCCGCCATGCTCATGACAGATATTCAACAACTAGTTGATATCACCACGTGAAAAAAATAAACTCAATGTTTCTACTGGAGCTAGATTTTATTTGTTTTAGCAAAAAAAAAAAAGTTTTGCTATTAAAACTGCAAAAACATTAGCCATACCTCACCCCCTTCCATCTCACCTTAAGAGGTAAATTTGACTAACTCTTTATTTTTTATAATATTGTGTTGACATAGGTAATTAAGAAAAATTGTCATTAAAGCAATCAGATGTATAGACAAAAAAAGAAGCTAACGTACAGTAAATAGCTGATAGAAGACCGCGGGACCCTTGATAAGTTTATGAGTTGGTCCGGGCCCAGAAAGGTTGTCGACCCCTGGAATAAGCCAATCGCAATATCTCGCACAGCCTCTTCGGCGCGACTTGAAAAAACTTCAGCTTTCCTTTTCCTTCGCGACATCAGCTTGGGAGAGCTAACAAAACCAACCGACTCGATCAGTGAGCATGCGCCATCAAAGTGCGATACTAGCAGACAGCTGCATCAACTGTTGTAGAATTATTTAAATGAAAAACACGTGTGTAATTCTTGTTCTGTTTTGTTTTAAGACACAAAACAATAATTTGAAATAATCTTTCGTGATATTTTTTATCACCGCGTCTTACTACCTGTTCGGGTTATACGCACTTACGCTAATGTGTGATGGTAGGGTGATTGTGAGATGAAATGGAGGACCTACAGTTTAACGTGGAATCCGAACCACGGTGGAGGCCTGGCATTCCTCACATTCACAAGTTGTGATTAATACACATCTTGTCAGAGGTGAAGGAAGGGTTTGGTAATCAGATAAATCTGTGCCGGGACCGAGGATTGAACTCCGGACCCTCGGCACAGAAGTCTGACACCTTACCCCTAGACCACTAGGGTACCGATATTATCCTTAAATATCTGTTTATCCAGTAGAAAATAAAATATGTCGGTATTTAGGTGTTAGTAGTTGTGTTGTAAGGCAATATGTGTACGTACGTTTCTGATAGCTTGAGAATCTATGAACAAGTGAAGCACATTCTGCTAGAAATTTTCGGCGAATGTGTGAGTAAAGTTTTAGTTTATCCTTCCCACCTCGTCCGGAGCATATTAATATAGAACTTATTTAGTTAGGAATCCAAGGGATATCTAAAAAAACAATTGAATTATCTAAAATTCGAATTAACCATTTTTATGAATATCTAAGCAGCTGGTATACAATAAATCAATAACCTCAACAAATGTTACATATAAACACACACATTAGATATATGCTATATAAACCACACATATACAATCTATACATACATGAAAAAAAATTAAACACAAAATATAAAAATTTGGAAAAAATAACATAAAAATTGCAGACTTGGATTAGTGTTTGCTTTTACGTTTGAAAGAATTAGTAATTATCTTGGTTTGTTGTGAATTTGCTTATCTTGGCACAATAAATAAACTCAAGTTCATTGAATGTGTTTAAAATGTTGTATTTTACGTCTGGTTGGGATTCAGTGAATCTTTTCAGGTTTTCCATCATTGTAAGTCCTTCAGAAACAGAAAGTATATTGATTCTTCTGCTTGGATGTCTGTGCTGTCTTCTTTATCAGAGGATTCTAGGATATTTTGAGTATTCACTTTTTCAAGAATCTCCCCATCTGTAAGTGTTCCACCATCGTTAAGCTAGGTTTGAAATGAGTAAAAAATCGAAAAAATTAACAAATCGAATTATCCAAATATTTCCCTCTAAAATTCGAATTGAATGTTATTTTTTATAATTGATATTATATGCTACGGGTTAGGTCCGAACCCGGATAAAGTTAATATTATCCAGATAATGTTGACGTTATCCAAAATACGTAGATAATGTTGAGTGAGAGGTGATTGAATCATGTTTTTCCAAAGTTTATCCAGATAATATTGACATTATCCGCCCACAGTTGGATAGTGGCCCGCAGTTGGTTGAGGCTAGGTTAATTAGGTCAGTTATGTCAGGTCTGGTTAGATTAGGTGACTATGTTGGATTAGTTTAAGACAGGCTAGGTTAAGCTAGGTTAAGTTAGGTTAGGTTAGTGGAAAAATAAAGCATAAAATGAGGTAATTTGAATGTTAGTGAAATTTATTGTCCAATTACGAAATTTTGTTTCAAAATAAAATCAGCATTGAGAATTGCTTAGTTTTACAAATATTATTCAACGTTATCCAAGTATTTCTTGCTAGTGTCAATATCATCGGATGAGGTCGTAAATGAGATGAATTACTTTCTATTTCTGACTGTATCCACTCACTTGGATCATGCTGACCTCTCCAGGCTAATCTCGACATTATCCACACTACCCGTAACCTAATGTAAGAATTTCATGGGAAATCAAGGTGGGTTTAGTATATAATCCAATTTTTCTAACTATCCAAGTCCTACTGTACTAAGTACGCTATTGAGATAGAGATAAGGAAGGTAAGAAATTTAGAATAAATGTAGGCTTACCTAAATTTGCGTGGAGAGAGGATGGGAGACCATTAAATAAAAACCATCCTCAGATTACCTGGCTGAGATTCGAAACCTGACTTCCCTGTCTCGAGAAAATCACATCACATGAACCTTACATTTAATCCCCGTGGCCACCGATGCGGGTCACATATTTCTACCTGTTCAGGCTATCCGTGTATTTATATTGGAAATAAGGATGAGGAAGGTAGAACTTAGTGGAAATGTAGCATCTAGGAAACACCGTCTCAGTACATTGTGACAGGATCCAAACCCCGACCTCCCTGTCACTGGCAAACAAGACGAGTCTGACACCTTGAACCGTGAGACCCCCGGCGCGGACAGCCAGGCAGTTGCAGCAACAACATTATTATAATTAGTACTAACGACTTGGAATAGGTTCTTACATTGTGCTACCCACACTAATTGTATATGGACAATAATTAATATAATTTTATAATTGGATACATTTCAACTTCAAACGAGACCAAAATTGTTCGTCTTTTAAAAGTTTGGGAACCTTTGGTTTTGGATTGGCAGTGGAAATATTTTTGTTAGTAAAATATTGGGTAAATTCGTCACGTATTTCAAACATAGCATAGACCAAACCCACACAAACAGAGTGCTCCATTAAATCGATCGATTCCTGCTAAACACTAAAAACAAGTGATGGGTGTAATATACAAGTTACCCGCTTCGACGGCCGCGTTTGCGGAAGGCTGTCTATCCGATGACGGGGAGATCAAGGATCGAATCTCGGTTGGGTTTACTGATGGTGGTTCTTCCAAAATTGTTTTCCACTCTTCCTCCACACAAATTCGGGTACACTTCATCTCAATATAACCTTTCTAATCTCTAAAACCATCAGCGTAATTAGTACACAAGTGTGTAGGCCGAAGGGGTATTAAGGCGTGGTACTAAAATAAAAATAGACAAGTTATTATAGTTGGGTATTTGACCGTGAGAGACGCAGTAGCTGTGTCTCCGTGTCTGTAGACTCTTAGCCGCTCTGTTGGAACAGAACGTCGCCAAGGGTATAAGTTGGAGGTTGTCTACGTGTAGGGAGGGCTGTCACCCGTCCGAAAATGTCCTCTATTTTTCGGGCGTTCGGAGCTGTCCGGGCGAGTTTTTAATCAGTTTCCGAGGATGTTTTACGCATTTTAACTTAAAAAATAAAGAATAACGCTCGTGCGACGAAACCTAAAAGAAACTCGACCTCCACCGCCCGTCCGCAACGTCACTCAGTCAACCCCCCCAAAATTCTTATTGGTTTTTGTTCACTACATTGTCCGATTATATTTTTTTTCGAAAATATCCTGGATTTTTCAGCTTGCAGTCTTAGGATCAATAAATTGGGCATAGCAACCTTATCTACACGTCATACCCGTAACGGTATGACGTGATGGTGGTAATTATGAAGGTGTGAAGTCAGTGGAAATCTTAAGCCTAACGAAAGTATTAACCAGACTATGGTGATAATAGGAACAGTTCCCCCTTTAGGGAAAAATACTTTTGGTACCGCCGGGAATCTAACTCGGGACCTTTAGATCAGTAGCTAGGGGCCAAGAGTTCGATCAAGGTACGGTTATAGCAGCATCTAAATACCTGGGCACGGGATAGTTCCTGGATAGCTCATTGGTTAGAGAATTGGTGTACTAAACCAAAGGTTCCGGGTTCGATTCACGTGTCCAGGTGTCGTTTTCAATTCAAAGAATATACTAAAACAAGTAATTGGCTAATGCAAACTATGGAGCCTCTTTTCTACTTTGAGCACCGTTTGAATATTCCTGAAGCTTATAATTCAATATCAGCCCTTAAGAGATTATTATTATTTGGACATTGAACAGTCTTGGAGCAGAGGAATAAAATGATTGGTGGCCTAACAAAGTCATAAACTGAATGTAATAACGATATTTGACTAGGATGGGTGTTGTTTAGGACCCCCTCCCGAGTCCTCAGAGCGACTGTCATCATTCCCTCTCTCTCTCTCTTGCGCATTTTTTATAGACCTAAACGGCGGTATAGATGGATAATGGCATCAGGAGCTGTGAGCGCAATTCTCTTTATTTATTTACACACAAATTACATTGTATTTCCTGAATGTTGACCTGTCGGGATGCCTGGACCGCCGCGCCGGGTTCAGTTCGGATAGTACACAGAAGACTGTACACGTCTTATCCAGCGGTCTCAACAGAGTTCTTAGGTAGAGTCTTTGAATATATAGTCCAGTGAACACAGAGATAAGTAACGAAATAGAGTGTATCAGATGGTTTATAACTGACACAGTATTGAACAAAGTGTGCTGAATCCGAATCTGAAAGTTGCCACTTCGGTATTCTTGAGCATTTTTAGATGTGACGTCATCAATATGGTGAACGATGCAACCCAAACCATTGTCGATTTATTTTTATAGCATCGTCGTAAAGTGGTCAGTCGTGTTTGGTATCAAATGAAAGCTCTTGACGTAAATAACATAAAATACACTTTAAATTAAATTTGTAGCAAATTAAGACAGATCCAGGTGCAATGAAGTGAATTTACGTGAAATTGTAAAGTGCTATAAAATAACAAAGTACTGATACATCAACAATAATGTCTTTATTTTAAGGTTTTTAGTGCTATAAAAGTAGTGTAAATACAATGGAAGAATAAAAATGCATATTTGACTGTGAACGTATCAATGAACATCTGATTGCGTCAGGTGAAACTCGAGTTTGCACGGTTATCAATGAACATCTGATTGCATCAGGTGAAACTAGAGTTCACGTGGTTATCAATGAACATCTGATTGCATCAGGTGAAACTCGAGTTCGCACGGTTATCAATGAACATCTGATTGCATCAGGTGAAAACTCGAGTTCGCACGGTTATCAAAGCAAGAAAAATACTAGGTCCCCGTGGCGTATTGGTCAGTGTACCTGGATACGAGCCTAGGAATCCCGTGTTCGATTCCCGGCTGGTAACTAGGGTATTTTTCCTGAAAGGGTGACTACCCCAATGGTCATCAGGATTTGGTTAGTTAGACTTGGGTTGGGTTTAAGAATTCCCATTGGTTCTACACCCTCATACTCACTATCACCCTCATATTCACTATCACCATCACCTAATCTCATCAGGACAGGGAAAGAGCTTCCACGGGAAGGATGTACGATTGGTACATTCGGGCGTCCCCTGGTTAATGGTAGGTTAATACTGGCTAATCTTTTCACAAATTGGCCTACGAATGCTGCAGCCCAGACGCAGAATATTGTTAATATTAGTGTTTAGAATTAAATTCGAGTCGAATATTTGGTAAGGAAACGGTTTCTAGCCGAATGTAAATTGCATGGAAGGTTAAACTTACAAACATACTTTTGAAACGAGTCTAATAAAATATCAAAGCCATTGAAACCTGTATTTAACAATGAACATATTATTACCATTGTTGACCCTACCTGAAATTATACGCTGCAATTGTGCTTTATTTTATTTTAAATTGATCCAAAGTTTAATATTTATATTCGACTATCAAATATCGAATCAGATTTTATTATTTTAAATATTAACAATAGGAATTTTGAATCGAATGACGAATCTTTGTTAATCGGATTCGAAATTTTGAAGCTTTTTATTAACTTGGATTATTTAATGACTAATAAATATTCATGATATAATTATTAGAATAGTGCTACTGTAAGCACTGTAGTCAAAACACGTGCATACAAATGAACAATAAACAATAAACTAGTACTTGACCAACTAAACAACAATAATAGCCAAGGTCAAGTCGATATTTGTTCTGTGACCTGCATGTGAAACAGAGCGGCCACAATATCCTGATAGAGTGCAATGGGAATACCCTCGAGGCAAAGCACGTATTTCTCACTACGCCAACAAGAAGACATCGATTACTGAACAAGGACAAGAAAATGTATTATTAGTAGAGTTGGATCGAATCCCCTAATTTACGAATCCGAATCTTCATTTTACTTTCAAACCTTGAATTCCAATATGAATCTTGGAAAAATTATCAACATAAGAGGAAATACACAGTATAATGGAATACTAGTAGATAGAAATAATAACTTTATTTTTCCTACTTCGGTGGCTGCCTGGTTCAAGGCGCCACGCTCGTACTAGAATAGACTGCCAATGGCATGGAGATTGGTTTTCGAATGCCGTTTGGGTGTAATGAGGGTAGGTTTTTCTAAATAGTTTTTAACTCTCCCTGCACGCAAATTCGGGTACACTTCATCTCAATTAAACTTTCCTCATCCCTCACTTACTAACGTGATTAGTACTTATAATTAGTAGCAATTAGTATTTGTTTCAGAGTCAATAACTACGATTGTAAATACCATTTAAATTAAACGAGAAATATTATAGTTTTGATTGTTATTGAAAAGTAAGTCACCCCCTAATATGCATGGCAATAATAATACTAGAACCATATAAAAATCAAATTTGATTTTAAAATAGAGACACCATTTAAAATAGATTAATTTCATCTTTCAAAATATAAAATTTAATTAACTTCTTTTTTATTTTTCCAGTAAACTCATAAAATAGGTATTTTTAAAGACCTTGCCAGCTAGAGTAGAGGGGTTAAGCCAACTTCTAGAGAGAAAAAACAATCGTTTTTATTAATATTTTAATAGCAACGTTTCATTATAATTCGATTGTTATTGTTATTAAGGATTGTGCACTAGGCCTATTATGCACTATTTGCTATTGATTTGGCGTTATGTATGTATATAAGCCTATCTTAATGGATCATATTAATTAAAAACAGATACTTTTACAGACCGAGGCTTTCTCTTCACCACGCTAACCCCCAGCACTTAATGTATGCACACATCAAGCCATGCTTTTTAGAACCCACTTGAAAAGTACATCAGAGTCACTTATGTAAGACTAAGTTGTCATTTCATACTTAAATTAAAAACTCAAATTAAGTGTTGGTTCCTCAATAGAAATAAAGCTAAGATGTAATTTAAAAAACTATTCCTGAAAACGAATTGCATACTTGTTTTCGTCGTTTTTATACGCGTCTACTCTCTAAGATTATTAGTTAATTAATTCAAATTTGGCATCAATAATTAATGTGAGTCCCAGTAATTTAAATTAATATAACCTTTATACATATCAAACGTGGAACTTTGATGCTAATACATTAATATTATTAACACATTATAATATTTATATTGTGACATACCATACCTTTCCCCTGGTTATTTAATAGCTTTCTAGTGTTTTTGAATGTAAATATTATTCATATAGAAGCACATGGAGCTTGGAAAGCTAGCCAAAAACGACGTATTTCCATAACGTTATTTAAAGAAACAAACACGGTATCTGAACGTTCTACGAAAATAAGAAGACGAAATATATAAATAAACAGGGAGGTAATTATATTATTGGACATTTACCAGTGCGAGTTAATTAATCCTTTCAATTATCTTCGAGTGGTTTTATAAACGGTAGATTACGGAGGTGATTGTATTTGTGTTCAAGCTGACGCCCCTAGTAGTAAATCAGGACCCTGTCAATTTAAGAGAAGAGTTGATATTTTCTATAATTTCTAAAATATTTTCAGACTGTTTTCACTTCTCAATTGTTTTTTACATCTCTATTTTTATATCATCAGTTTAAATCTACAACTACCCGCCTAGATGGCGTAGTTAGCTAACGCGCTAGTTTAGTGTTGAGCTAGACTGCCGAGGATGAGGAGATCGAGTTTCGAATCTCGTCGGGTGAACTGGGAGTGGCTTTTCCTTAATGGTCTTCCACTCTCCCTCCACGCATCAATTAGCGTAGTTAGTACTTAAGCATATAACCCGAACGGGTGGTAAGACGCGATTACTGTTATCAAAGTCTCAAGAATTTAATTTTTTCAATATTAATTAATTTAAATAGTTAGGAGCATAATACATTTTGGTTTAGACCTATTTGAAAGCAAAATTTACTTTTTTTTTTGCATTTAATTTTTTCAAATAAGTTTCCCCTAACATTGATGTTGTGTATTGTAAATAAACATTCTCTTTTCTTAATTATCAAACACGCACTCTATTGTAACTTTTAACATCGGGGTTTGTATAGTTGTGTGATCATGGAATGGAACAAGGCTAATACAGTTACACTAATTGATTTATATAAAAAGTATTCTGTTCTTTGGAACGCTACCTCAGCTGAACACAAGAATTCTAATAATCGAGGCGATGCACTTGCTGCAATAGCTAAGGTTTTTGATATCGAGGTGTCGGTAAAAACATTCTGGCATCCGGGCCCAATATCTACGTGAGTTGTTAACACAATAACTGAAGAAACGGCAAGCAATATGTCGTTATCTATGGCTAGAAATGTGTAGACTGATTAAAACTAGCGGAGGACCCAGGATGTTGATCCAACAAGTTGGCGACAATAAACGCAACTTACTTTTCCTCATGTGTTGTCTCCCAACATGTTGGTTCCAACTTGTTACATAATAAACGAGACTTAACATAGTTTATGTTGCATAAGAAAATAATTTATCTGTGGGCTTAAAGTGATAGGGCAATCAGAAGTGATAAAACATTAAACACGTTTTTGACGCCTGAGATCAGTGAGTTTTCCAAGAAATCAAGATGGCATCCGAATTCTCAATTCATATCGAAAAACTAGGAAAGGATAATTACGACACATGGAGACAACAATGGAAGCAATACTTATAAAGAATGACCAATGGGTATACGTCGATGAAACCATTCTCAGGCCGGCAACAGAGAAAGGTGCCGACGCGGTAACCATTGCCGCGAATGTTCCTCTCACAGACACGTGGGACAAAGCCGATCGTAAAGTTAAAGCCAACATTGTCTTGGCTGTGCGTACTGCAGAGCTTTGTCCCATAAGACCTTGCAAAACATCCCATGAGGTGTGGCAAAAACTAGAACTAATTTATCAGTCAAAAGGGTCCGCCAGGAAAGCGACTCTCCTGATAAATCTTTTCTCTACGAAATTGAATGAAGGGGAAAACATGGATGATCACCTTACGAACTATCTCAACACAGTTGATAAATTCAACAAAATGCATATTCGCATCTCTGAAGAGTTATTAACTATAGTGTTAGTGTTGGTGTGCCAGATAGTTACGATAATTTTCGCTGCGAAATCGAAGCTGGAGATGAACTGCCGGATACAAAGTCATTGAAAGTAAAACTTCTCAAAGAGCATGTAGTGCAAGGAAAGAAATCAGAGAGCGTGGGCGCTTTGTACGTAACATCCTACGGAGGACGGAATGGAAATAAAAACAAATCATCAAATACGAACAATGCAAATCAAAATATTAAAACTAGTCAAAACCAAGGCCAGGGTTTTGCGAAAATTCAAAATTTCAAAATATCAAAGAAGTGCAATTATTGTAAAAAAAAAATGTAAAAAAAGGCACAAGGCAGCTGATTGATGGACAAAAATGTCGAATGAAAAGCAAGTTTCAATGGCATCGGAGCAAATCCATGCAGTAGCAGAAGAGATTGTGACTTTGTCGTCATCGTCAGAAAGCGCTCTCCATGCGCACCGACTTGAAGCAATGACATGTGGTGTGTTGACAGCTGTCACTTATCGTCTATCCGACGTAAATAAATTTGACGTAATATTTAAGCAAAGATATAAAGAAGAATTGTATCTAAAACACTATTATATATGTCTTTTAAATCGGAGCCACAAAATGCCAACAGTCAGTGTTATCACTTTCGCTAGCTTCTAGTCGTCCGGGATGTGACAAAGATACAGTAGTGTGTTTAGTATTGTCAATAGTACCCTAACTGCCCTAGGTGGTAAGTGTTGTACTAACTCATTTGTGATGTTGTCGTGTCCTGGAGCTTTTTTACTGGGAAGTGCCTGTATAGTTGATGTAAGTTCTTCGAGTGTGATGTTGTCTGCCTGCGTGTCGTTTGGTTTGAACAAGTATTCCCTCACTCATGTGGTGGCTTCCCTGGTGAAGCTTGTTTTCTGTGGTTTTTGGTTGGGTGCGAACTGATTTTCTAGTGTCGTGGCTATGGCCTCCGCTTTCTCCGAGCATTTGTAGGCCATTTTCCCCGTGGATGGCTGGTACTTTTCTGATTTTTTTTTATCACCCCTTAGTTGTTTTGTGATTATCCATGTTTTGTTCGTGACAGTGGCTGCCTCTGTGACATAAGTGTTTCATTTTTCTAACCTGATGTTGTTGACTGTTCTTCTAACCTGTGATTTTAATATATTGTAGGCTGCTCTGTGTTGGGGGGTTCTGAGGATCTGCCAGTCTCACTTGGCTTCCCTTTTTTGAGCTATGAGTAAGTCTAGCTGTGGGTTATTTTTCCGTAGGTCATTTGGGATTGGTCCCCTCACAGTGCTCTGTTTGTAAGCTTTTTGTAGTTGACGTAAACAATTGAAGCGTGGCTTTTGTTTCTTCCGTGTTTTGAATGTGGAGTGCTTCCGGAAGTGTATCTTCCAGTGTTGTTTTGAACGTGTCCCAATTACATGTTGGGTGGTTGTTTATGAGACCTTTTATCTCAATATCTGCGGTAGTCTTTAGCTCGCATAATATTGAGTTGTGGTCTGAATATAATTCGTGGAGGACCGTGAGGTCTTCTGGTGTGATTCCTATATCTGTTAGAACTACATCTATTATGTCTGGTTTCTGTAGATAGTTTTACGGGTAGAATGTCGGTTCATTTGGTGCGATCACTAGGTAGTCGTTGTTGTCTGCGTGTTCGTTAAGTGTGCGGTCGTTTGCAGTCTTTCTACTGTTCCAGTTCGTGTGCTTTGAGTTCAGGAAATACTATTTTTCCTGTCTGTGTAAGTTCGTTCAAGTCTTGTGTCTGTAACGTCACCTGCGGTGGTTTGTATATCGCCGCGAGTATAATACTCTCCCGCTGGGTGTTGACCTTAACTGCTGTAGCCTCTAGTGTTATTAAGTCCTTCAGATGGTGTTGATAATGTGGGAGGTTTCTTTTAATGAAGACAGCTGTTCCCCCACCGGGTCTATTTATTCTATCAGACCTGTACATTTCGTAGCCGTAAAAAGAAACATTCTTTGTTGGATTTAAGTAAGTTTCACTTATCAGAGCTATGTCTATTGCATAAGTGTTGAATAAGTTTCTAATTCTTTTGCTTGCTGGAGTATTACATTCGCGTTCCACACAAAAACGCGCAGTATGTCCTTCGTCATTGTCGTCCTTTTGTCCTTCATTTCATGGTGAAATATTCAGTCAGAACTTTTATGACTATCGTTAATTTGTCTGAAGTGTCTTTTGCTTGCCTTAGCTGTGTAAGGTATGGTTTGAAGTGGTTGATCAATTTTACTATGTTCAACTCCTTGATGTCGGAGGCTGTGGAGGCTTGTTCTTGGGTGGTTTGTTGTGGGGGTCTAGTGGACTGTCGCACAGGCCGGCTGTATTGCCGGTGAATACTTGCCGCGTCTACCCGGCTTGTGGATGCGACCTGAGATTGGCGCATTGTGGCCATTGTTTTGGGTCATTGAGAAAGTGAAGGGAAATCCCTGCCTGTGATTGGTGGAGGTGGGGGAATCCGTCTTTGATGAATAAGGGCTTCCTGCTTTGCAGTATGTAATGACAGTTTTTTGTCCAGAAGTTTTCTGTACACGGGGCATTTACTGTAGTTGGCGGAGTGATCTCCTCTACAGTTAACACATCGTGCCGGGGTGATGTTTTTTTTTCTTTGCAGTCTTTGGTGTCGTGCGCTGACAGGCATTTGACACATCTTGGATTGTTCTGGCAGTTGTTGTTTTGTGTGTGGCCGAATCTCTGGCATTTGTGACACTGTGCTATTTTGTTGAGGGGAGGGATGTAGGGCTCAACTCGCACTCTTGTGTTGTTAATGAACTTGATCTTGTATATTTCTGAGTTTTGACTGTTCTTGGCTAGTGTCACCTAGAACGTTGGTAACAGTGTGACTGTCTGAGTGCTGCTTGCTTTAAAATTTTAAACTATGTGTAATAGAAAGCACATAATAAATTAATAGTTTTGTAAGATATAGTAAATTTCAAATTATATAATTAAACACATAATTGCTATTTGCAATCGAATCTCGGTCGGGTGTACTGAGGGTGGTTTTTCCAAAATGGTTTCTCACTCCACATCTAAGCTAATGCGGGTACAATTCCTATAAATATAACCTTTTTAATCTTTAAAACCATTAGCGTAATTACAGTATTACATAAGAACATAACTCAAACGGCTACTAACGCGGTGTTAAAAAAAATATATTTGAGAACTAGCAGCGAGTTTTCCTTCTTGCCTTGAGATAAAAAGTTTTGTAGTTTTCTCTACCTTCTTTCTTATTGACATGCCACAGAGTGATTGTAGGTGAAGGGTGAAAGGGAGTATAGGCATATACAGAATAAATAGGAAATAAACGTAATGACACATAGGAATTATTTTATTTAAACTGATCATACTAGTCACAATAACACACAAAATATGGCTTCTCATAATATGTAAGTTTGTTGACGTCTTGTTTACTTTCCATGGCAACTCTCCTTGACAACAAAACTACATAGCACTACCATGGACTAACATTATAGATGTATCTCTACATGGTCACCAGGGTTTGGTTAATCAGGGTTTAGTTAGGTTTAAGTGCTTCCACTGGTTCCACACCCTCATACTCACCATCACCCACATACTCACCATCACCCACATACTCACCATCACCTCATCTCATCGGGACATGGAAAGAGCTTGCACGGAAAGGATGTACAATTAGTACATGTTTGAGCTATCTGCTTATTAAGATTCAAATTATATAAAATTAAATTTAGTTCCGGAGGACCAGTTTTTTAGTAACACTAAAACAGAGGCGGGATTTGAATGTTGGTATTTAAACTGGAGTTTGTGGAGCCTACCTTTGATGGATGTCTTCGGCTGGAGATACACTGGTGAGTCTGAGAACGATGATGGTCTTATCTCCGAGTATGGTCTTCTTAGTAATTAATTTGATAGAGGAGCTCCCCTAAACACTCGCATTTTATGAGTACATATGAAATATAAAGTATAACCCAAAGAGTGACATATTATAATACAAAAGGTCGCACACTAAATCATTAACACAGAGGATGTGATTTGTTCTTCTTAGGAACGAGGGCTACAGAATATCACCGAGATGTGACCGAGAGAGGTTTTTGACGCACACACACTGTCTCTTGAGTACTACATGCCAACTGTAACAGGGTTGACTAGGGGGGAAGGAAGAGGGTAAAGAGGGTAGCGAATTCCAAGAAATATGCAGGCACGTAAAGTAGATTGAGGGGAAATAGGGGAGAAAATAACCAGTGAACGGTACCCAACAACGAGCAGTAGTTTTAAGTAAAAATAGCGAATAATGGAATATTCAACANCGTAAAGTAGATTGAGGGGAAATAGGGGAGAAAATAACCAGTGAATGGTACCCAACAACGAGCAGTATTTTTAAGTAAAAATAGCGAATAATGGAATATTCAACAATACATTCGGGAGTCTCCTTGGTAACGGTACATTAGTATCGGTTAATATTTCCACAAAACTGGTCTGCGAGTGATGTAGCCAAGACTGGCAATGTTAATATATTTCAAATGCCTTTTGTGTAAGTTTATTGGATGCTTTATTCAAGTTTAATCTAGTTTGTAAGCTATGTATTAATATACAATTTTGTTTGGAAACTGTGCTAAGATACGTACAGCTATTAATAAAATTATCATCACAGTTTTACAAATTTTTAAATGTAAGATGATTTTAGCTTATAGCAAAGCCTTCGGTAGTACATTAAAATCAGCACTTGAAAACCTCCAAATATTAAAAGATATTAAAGAAGTTAAGAAAGCAGTTATTGTAAGACCCTTGTTATCTTAAATATCTGTCGATAGCCCTAAGCAGGATGTATCTATTTATGACGTGTGACGATGTAAGTAAGTTTCAAGACCCATGGATTAATTCAATTTCCTAATTTCATCTTGTTTCCTCGTAAAGTGTCGACGTTTGACAGTTCCGCTACGCCATGGCCGCTAGAAAAACAAATATGGGGGTGCCTGCTTCTTAGCTGATGATCGGATTACAAAACCACTTTGTGTAAAAAATAAACATGAAAAACTACTTTTTCGCGCTCCTTAAAGAGACAAAAATAACTTCCGGTCCAATTACTTCATAGAATCTCGACATGAAACCAGAGGGAAAGCTTCAGAATTTATTTGATGGAAGGAGAGAGTGAGAGGAAAACCAAGGGAACATATTTTAGAAGAACAAGGAGGAAAAGAACAAGACATACTTTGGGGAACTCTATCTAAACAAGCTTAACCTGATATTACCCAACGAGTTTAAGACTTGCATTGGTGGGCACACGAATTAACGCGTCAGTCTCGTTTGGTCTGACTTGTAGGTGACGGGGAACTTGTGTTCGAATCCTGACTTGGCGTAGTGATTTTATTTTCTAAACGATTTCCCACTCTTCCATTACGCAACTGAGAGAACATTATCTCAAAATTATACATTAATCAGCACTGTTCCATTAGTGTAAAAACGTGGATGTCTCAGACGGGTAGTAGGACAAGGTATATGTAAATAATTTAATCTAAGATAATACACTTGGTAATTAGAGCCTTTAGCTGTGCTTGTTTATTTAATTAGTCACTAAAACAATTGAAACGCGACCAACCGATTCAGAAACACGGATAGCATGCCCTACTAGAGAGTCTAGGGTTCAATCCCTACCAGTAAGACATTGTTTTTCTCTGAGTAAGTTCCTTACCTCCCTTCCCACATATTACGGTCAAGTTGCTTCCAGTTACCACGCACAACCATTTTACATTTAATCAATTCGATCTCTCTTACATATAACCAGGCTAGTCCGCGCTGAATACTTGATTGGGTGTACTGGGAAATTCTTTCCAACAGAGGGGATTGCTCTCGCCAAGTTACAGTCCAAATCAGATTGGAAGAAACTTTTTCAATATAATTTAATAAAACAATTCAATATATGCGCTGGGAACATTGAATTTAAGAGAGACTAGGAAAGTGGAGGCCATGAGAATAAAGTTTGTGAGGAGCATGTTAGCTGTCACGAGAAACAAGACTATGAATGAAGTCTGGGAAAGAGTAGGAGTACAGGGAGTACATGAGATAGTAGAGGAAGCAAAACTAGATGGTATGGGTATATAATGAGGATGGAAAAAGAGAGGATGTCAAATAAAAAGTTGGGAATTAAGTATGTAGGGAAAAGACCACAATGGAGACCAAGAAAGAGATGGGAGAAGCAGATGAGAGAAAGTGCGCAAGTGAAAAGAGAATGGAAGCAATTAAAGGAAGAAGAGTGATGGAATGATAGAGGAAAACTGCTTAAAGATAAACATAATAATTTTGTGACACTGTGGGACCATTTTTAGAACTATTTAAGAATTTGTAGTTTTTGTTTCAACGTTATATCTTTGAAACTTGCTGAATAAAACGTAAATACACTAACGTGGGTGATCCTATCTCGACCAGGCGTGACGTCACAGGTAGGAAACGTCTTTGACATTAATTATTTACAAATATCTGCTTCAGAAGTAATCGTTCCCCCCTCCCAATGCTACCATCTCCAGCCTAGTCGCAGTGTCTCTCCAGGAATGTGTATTTTACAACCAGATAAGCTAAGAGAAAAGGACACAAAGTTCATTACTTATATTACATTATAATTTCTACAAATGTGTGCTGAAAATGTTCATGGTTTAGCGTTTATGGATCAATAAAATATCACTAGTATTTAAAAGTATATCTATTTCGAGATTAAGTCCTAAAAATAACTCAATAATGATGCCTAAAAAAATGACGCAAACCAAGAAAAAAATCCCAAATAACAAAAAGTAACAAAATAATGACCCATAAAAAAGTTTCCACAATCAGGGAATCATGAACAAAATTCATGCACACACGAGCTCTGTCTGTGATGTACCAAAAAGGATGACATGTCATAAAAATCCGAGCTTTCACTTTCAGTGTGTAAGTGGAGTGTACAATCGTGTCGTACAACTAAAAGAAACCAACTGTATGTTTATATTAAATAAATCATGTGTAGATACAAAGAAAACGTTTAGTTTAGTCTCTTCATGTTTTCAACCCTCACAATCTGAACAACATTCCAGTCTTCTGGAAATGTCTGATCTTATATAAACTTACCTAATTATTTCAAAACAATACGTGTGCTAATAATTTTGGAAGTTTTGTTAATGAGAGAGTTTCAAAAAGAGATAAAATCGAATAAAGTGTTGGGTATAATCAATTTGAGGAAAATTGGAAGCATTTTATGTTTAATAAACTCAGTCTTTATTTCCCAAGTCCTTGACATTTGTAACTGGTTTTGATTTTTTTAATTTGTTTATTTATTATTACTTTAGTTGTTTATTTGACTTGAAGTTTTCGCTCGAAAGAAGAACTTGCAATAACGTCATTCTTATGAGTTGTATTTTTATAAAGGTTTATTGTAGTGTGAGGCATTTACTGACTAATTGGGAATAAGGACAGTATTGAGAGAGGCAAAATTAGCTCTGGCATAAATCCCGACTACACTCCTTTTCTTGTGGACTGGAAGATGCCACCGTTGGTAACTGCTGATCAATTAGGATTCCGGTGAGGGCATCCCTCTTCTTCATTGAACATAGACAAGGAGATATATTTATCAGCAGGAGATTCTTAACTCTTTGTTCCTCCTTTCATTGAACACGAGCTTTCGTATTCACTGAATTATGGCACAATTATTCACTAGTTTGCCCTACAAAGATTAAGGAAAGCATAAATTGAATATATTTGTAAGTTTTCTATTTGTACTATTTGTATGATTACGTACTTGTCAACTATTGACATTTATTTTGTTTGGTTGTAATTGAACTCGAAAGGCGTGATGGTGTGTGAGGGGTGGAGAAGGGGCTTTTCCCCTGACGCCACTGTCGGTTCGATCACCTGGCAGGCCAGCCAGGAGGGGTATACTCTGTAGTTCACTACCAAACCTTGAGAAAGAGCATTGTACCATACATGGCTATGTATTTAACGTTTAAAAATAGAGGTTTTGTGAATATTCCCACACCAATCACATGACGACTCTTTTGTTCAAGTCCATCAACATGGCTGCACGGTCTCCTCTAGAGCCTCCGCACAAACATATTTCTTGTGCTTTACCGGGCTGTCAGAAGATAATCACACTAATGGAATATTGATGAGAAACGTAGAATCATTTGTTTCGACGGCCGCGTGGTCTAAGGTGTTACTCTTGTGTTAGACTATATGGCCGATGACAGGGAGATCGGGGTTCGAATTCCGGCCGGGAGTACCTATAGTAGTCTTTTTAAAAAAGGTTATCCCCTTTTTCTCCACGCAAATGTGGGTACACTTCCTCTAAATTCAAACCTTCCTTATACCTGACTCATTAGCGTAACTGCTTGTAAGATGTGGTGTTATTTATATTAAAAAAAGTAGAATCTAAAGGAAATATACCAGTAATTGAGTAGAGGGAGAATGGGAAATCACTTTAGGGAAAACACCTTATGTACTGTACATCCTTACAGAATTCGAGCCACGACAATCCCATAGCAAGAAAATCCACCGATGACGTGAGTTTGGATTGACTATCCCATTTTTTATTTGATGACTATTTTTTTCGTAATTTGGTCAATACAATATGCCATGTCTGTCTGTTCTTGGGGCTACAGACGAAACGGTTTTATTTATGTTGTTCAAACTTGATATTTAGATGCTATACGATCAAACTTCAGTATATTTGTTTTTGTTTTTATCCTAGCCCTCAAATTAGGGATAGTTTACTAATGAACAATTTTTGAAAATTCTATACCTTTCGAAAATGACTGACGATCAGGGCCATACGCAGGATTTTTGTAAGGTGAGGTAGGCGGGGTCAATAATATTTTTGTATGATTAGGTATAATTAACTGGTTAACAATACAATAACCTAATATGTGATAAAGTTATGGTGACACATAAAATATTATTGAGAGGTTTCCTTGAATGATAAAAAATTATTAAAATATTTGTATTTTATTGGGACAATAAAAAAATGTAAGCACAAAAAAAAATCACAATCATTCGCAGCATCCAACCATTCATGACGCATCGAAACCAACAGCTTGTCCAAGATATATGTTAAACTCCAGGGAAGAAATTATTACAAATATCGCTTCTCGCTGGAATCTACTTCTGGAACAGTTTTTGTTCTCGTATCATTATAATGATATTGTTTTATCTAGCGTATATTTATTCATCAATGGGAGGGGTTTGAACCCCCCCGCCCACCCCCCTCATGACCACCGCCACGTGCGTGCGGCCCCGCTAATGATCTTGTTTCAAATATACACCAGATTATATATTATTATTATTATTATTATTATTACCGCGTCTTACTAACCGTTCGGGTTATACTCTCTTACGCTATTGTGTAATGGTAGGGTGATTGTGAGATGAAATGGAGGACCTACAGTTTAACGTGGGATCCGAACCACGGTGGAGGCCTGGCATTCCTCACATTCACAAGTTGTGATTAATGTAAGTCTTGTCAGAGGTGAAGGAAGGGTTTGGCAATCAGATAACACTGTGCCGGGACCGAGGATTGAACCTCGGACCCCCAGCACAGAGGTCTGACACCTTACCACTAGACCACCAGGTCACCTATTAAATTATATAGATCTTAAAAATAATATATATATATATATATTTTTTTTTTCCCCCGAGAAACACTTACTAAAGAGAGTTTTACTTTTACCATTAATAAACTGTATTATAAAGTAACTACGATTGTATCGTACCATTTATTTTTAAATAGGAATATTAATATTTAGGTTTAAAAAATAGAGGTAAACTGGTACTTAACAATGTGTGTTTCTGGTAACATTTTCAAAAAGATCACTCCTTGCTTCTGTTTCCCACCCCATAAATTAAACTGTTAGATACACCTGTTGTTTAAACATATGAAGTGTTATAAATACTATAGTAAACATGTGTTTCGCCCGCGAGTCTGTGAAAGTGTTTGAACGCGCAGTAGTGCAATAACCTCAGCTCTCGACTGTTGAACTGGCGTTACAGCCGCAGGTAACTGCGCAGCGACCACACTCAAATAAGTGGAGTGGGCCTCTGACCTTTATAGGTGAGGTGTAGGGACAGACATCGAACGGAAAACATACATGCCCCCCTAGGCTTATTTATTATAAATGTTTTAGCTTGATTTTCTAGTGAAAACATAAAATAGATTGTTGTTGATATTTAGTTTGAGCATACTTATCACCAAAATTATGGATAGCAGACACAAAATATGTATACAAATTATTAATGTGTAATTTTTTCAGTTCTTTAAAGTACATTTGTAGAAAAACTGACTAATACTATGTTTTATTATATATATCAGCTATGGTGTTAAAAATAGAACATATCATTTGCATTATATATATATATATATACGGTGACCATACGTCCCGATTTTAAGGGCTGTGTCCCGGCGTCCCGAATAGCGACCAAAATGTCACGAATTGTCTGACTGATGAAAAAAGTTTCTACAGTAAAGTAAAAATATCGAAATCGTTACATTTATAATATTTTACTTTTATTGAGAGTATCTGAATAAACTCCGTGTTTTTGCCTTTGCACCAGTGGCGGTGGTGGTGGGGCGGCCGGTTGCTACCCCTATAGATTAAACAAATGTTATTCAATGCACATAGATTTTATACACGGAATTTAAAAATGGCAGCTTTTATAAGTCACAAATAGACATCCAACTTAAAATTAAATCATTGAATCAACTGAAAACGAGTAGAATTAGGAAAATGAACAGAAAAACATCTTAATTTTTAATAAAATATAATTTTCTCGAAACTCATATTATTTAAACTTTAAAATTACTTGTTACTGTGGGCCACTTAAGTCTTAGAGATTGAGATGAGTCCAGTAGTTTTGACTACCATTTTTACGTAGCCCATATTTCTTTATATCTATGACATATTATTGTAATTTATGTTTTTTAAATTACTAAAAATAAAAAATCTTGGAAAATGTTTGTTCTTAATCATGCTTATACCTTATGCTTATGCACTTATGCTACTTTTGAAAAATGTTGCCAAGTTGTCCCGATTTTCACTGTCAGAAATATGGTCACCGTATATATATGTACGACTCACACATATATTGTTAACTGGAAGAGAGCTTAAGGAAGGTTTTTAACAGTTTAGGTGGTTCCCGTTTATTTACAAAATATGATAGTGGAATAAAATACGAATCCTTGTGCTGTAAAATATTTCTAGTTAATTTTTTTTTTGTCTGTTCCCCCCACCTCCAACATAAATCCTGGATACGGGCCTGTATACGTATTATATGTATATATTCATATTACAAATACACATATATATATATATATGCTACATAATATGTATGCATATACGTGTGTATATATATGTATTTGTACATTATACACATATATATGTATATGCAGTGGGACCCCCGTACCGCTGATTCAGTATCCGCAGATTACCACTGCCCAGTTTTACTTGTTTTTAATTAATTAATTAAATTCATCTGCGTCTTACGCCATAAAGCCATGATCGTTTTCGTCTGCTCGGTATTCTCCACTTTTCAAAGATGATCCTGATGACTCCTCTTCCATTTAGTTAGAAGGTCAACAGCCAAGCACAGTGTCACAATGACTACACTATCACCCCCCTTCATCTCCTCATCGTGGGCACAGTGCTATCATATCACCGTCATCATCATCATCATCATCATCATCATCATCATCATCATCATCATCATCATCATCATCATCAAGTGATCGTCTCAACAAGAAGAGGATAATGTATCAATTGAACTTTACCATATTTATGTATGTTACATGAATATCACGTTATATAATAGTTCGGTATTATCCTCGGTAGCTGTATTATTCGCGGATATGGGGGCCCTACTCTCTCTCTCTCTCTCTCTCTCTCTCTCTCTCTATATATATATATATATACATCCACAAGCTCACAGGGGCCTATATAAATATTTGGGGTTATAAAAGATAAATATAACGTTTAGAAATTTGAATGCCAGCATAGGGCCTTTAGCCAGGTTTTCTTACGAAGAACCATCTTGAAGGCCTTTAATCCTACCAGACTTGTACTACATCGACTATAGTACAGTTCTGGTGGGGAAAGTCTTTCATTTTGTGTTTACTAACTCTTTTCTTTTTGAGGTATTATTTTGATAGTCAAAGGAAATATTCTTCAGATATAAGTTTTGAGCAAAATTGCTAGATTTTTTTTTCTAAGTCTTATTTTTCAAAATTCAATCACCAGTTAAGTACCTTTAAATTTTAACTTTTAGGAAAATAATTGAACATTGGAATAAAAAATTTCCAAATTTCCATTTTGATCAAAAACCTTGGAGCCATTTTTGAAAAAAACTTGAATTTTCTAAAATCACTTGTAAATTACTTTTAATTTGCAAGCTATAATCGGATCTTTTTTTTAAAGTACTTTATCATATAAATAAAACATAATTATTGAGCAAGGACAAAACCCATCAAATTGTTCCGGCTGTAGCCCTGGGTAGGCCCTACAGACAGACAGAATTGTAAAAACCCACTTTTTTGGGTTCGGGGGCACATAAAACGTATTCATCATAATCTCGCGGAATAAAATGTTCAAGATTAAAACACTTTCTATCTAAAACTTATGAGAAGGTAAAAATAGCGATTTAATACACACAATAAACATAGTTTAGTTCTGTACCCGCGTTCTTGGAGTCGCTGCTGCTATCTACAGGACTAATAGTAAACTAACAACACACAAGATGCTTCGTTCGGTTGGGAATGTTATTTAATTATGTGCACATGCTATCAAATGTATTCAAGACGATGATCATTAAACACTTTTCGCAAATATTTGGTTAGCTTTGGTCTTCTTATATTTTATAGTCACCATGTTACAGGACCGTCCAAGAAGGGGGGGTTGTAAATATTTAAACCCTCCTGGAAGTATTATTGTTTTGTTTATCACCACGTTCTTCTAACTGTTCAGGTTATACACATATATGATGATTACTCTCATGGGGTTGGGATAAGGAAGATAGTTTTTTGAGGTAACTTACCCGCATTCGCTTGTAATGAGAGTTGAAAACCATTTAGGGAACAACCACACTCAGTAGACCCGACCGTGATTCAAACACTGACCTCCCCGTCTTCAGCAGGCCAGTATAACGTGAGAGGGACTCCTTAGACCATTCGGTCCCTGAAGTGGGTAGGAAGTATTATTAATAATATATTCCTGTAATTATTATTCTCAATGCTTAGGTTAGTAGCTTATTGGAGTCTTATTGTATAATTCATTAAATCCTACAATCCCAAGTGTGTTTAAAACACTTTAAAATAGTTCAAGAGGGATTTAACGTAATGTTAAGAAATTCCTTGCAATCTTCCATTGGGAAGACCTTTACCACGATTCAATGCAGGTGTACTCCAATTTTCATTGAAAGGGCCTTTGAGAAAATACAAACATATTTTTTGCGGAAAAAATTGATAGCTGATAGTAAGGTTGTATCTTCTTGTTTATTCCCTTCTATTTATTTTATATATGTTTTAGTTTTTCTTCTATGATGACGACATGTTTCGGTGATTTTTCACCATTTTCAAGTCTGAGGAAAACGAATGTTATTTCAAATTATTGAATGAAAATATGTTATAAAATAATGAATTTAAAACATTAAACATTAGAAATGGAAATAGTTAAGAAAAACTATAGTGTGATATACGAAATATTAAATAGAAAAACATTTAAATTAAAAAGCTTATGAATACCTTATTTGTATTAAATATGATTTATTTTAGTTCATACTATTGGAAAGTTTGTGAAATTTTATGGTTTTATATGGAATAATGTTTAGTGAGATGATCATGATATGTAAAAATTATTCCATATAAAACCGTAAAATTTCACAAACTTTCCAATAGTATGAATTAAAATCAATCATCTTTAATACAAATAAGGTATTCATAAGCTTGTTAATTTAAATGATTATCTATTTAATATTTATCACATTATAGCTTTTCTTAACTATTTTCATTTCTAATGTTTAATGTTTTAAATTCATTATTTTATAACATATTTTCATACAATAATTTGAAATAACATTCGTTTTCTTCAGACTTGAAGATGGTGAAAAATCACCGAAACATGTCGTCGTTATAGAAGAAAAGAAGTATATAAAATAAGGAAAAGGGAATAAACAAGAAGATACAACCTTACTATCAGCTATCAATTTTGTCCGCAAAAAACATATTTGTATTTTCTCCCATTCCCTCTTCAATAGCTTTCTTTTCATTTTGTTCTTTTCAACAAACTTATGAAAAATGTGATGTTTATTTTCAATGGATTCAGCTACAGTTAAATTTTAGATTTTATTAATTTTTCGGAAACTTTTTTGTTGCTAAAATTGGTTCACTAGGCTCATATAAGAAGCGCAGCATTATGTTCAGGTGCTTTAAAATTCCCTTTTACAAGGTTAAATTCCTGAAACTTTCTCTAAAGAAGGGGGTGGGGGGGCTTGCCATCCCCCCGGAAGATGGGACTCCAATTCACTCCACCATTTGGAAAACCCACATGGACGCCTTTACCGGCAAACCAGTAAAATATGAGTGGACATTCTTTACCGCCGATTTGGCTGTCACATTCTTCAACATATTCTTTAAATTTACTTTAGCGAATTTGCCATTGATTAAATTTTATAGTAGATCCTCTTCACTTTCTCATTCATTTGTTGGTTGGTCAGTTAACTAGAATGTGTATATTTTAGATAAATATAAAAATAAACTTGTAGGCTATTAAAACTTTCGTAGTGACTTTACTCAAATAACAAAAGAGAAATGATTGTGAGCTGTCCTGTTAATTTGGCTGCTACCTGCATGGAAGATTTGAGCACTAACGGGGTAATTATGAGGACGGTAAAATTTAGAGGAAATGTACACGCTTTTGAATAAAGAGAGAGTGGGAAAACCATTTGAATTACGTAAGGTTTTTTTTCATTATATACGATCCCCCCTCTCCCAACGTTAGGGATTGTGAGATTTTCCATCCCCCCTCTCCCAACGTTAGGGATTGTGAGATTTTCCATACCCCCCTCTCCTTCCTTCTATCTTACGTATTTTTTTTTTACGATTTGGTAAGTTAGATTATATTAGTTTATTTTTTTTAGGAATACGGGTTGGTAACAAAGCGAGTGATGTGAGATTTTAGAATACGTCTTTAATTGCAGTAAAGTTGACCTCGGCGACCTTGGGGTATAGTGCTCGCCTCAGGACACAATGGTCGTGGGTTCAGACACAGCCGGGGTCGACAGATTTTCCTTGAGCGATAAAAATCCCTTGCACAATTTCCTTCTGAGGGGAAGTAAAGTTGTTGGTCCCATGTCGATTGTAGCATATAAAAAAACCCTGAAAGGTTTAGAAAGTGCACGTTAAATACCTCAAATAATAATAATTGCAGTAAAATTGGGTGTAACACATCATAAGTAAATTAAATATAAGTGAAATTTTATATTATTAATATATTTATTTTCTGCTAAATTATTTCCTTAGATTTTATTTCACCAACATTGATAAAAAAAATCATACTTAAGATGAATTTTGGTTCCCCCTCCCCACCTTGTAATAAAATACTGGTACACCTCCCTACCAAAAAAACTTATGTAATCTAAGAAAGGCCCCTTAGTAAAGATTACCTTAATTACAACCGACTGGACTTTGAACCCCAACCTTCCAGTCTCCAGTAAAATAAGACGACTGGAGATGAAGTCTAGTCGGGCGTTCGCTTATTTTTGCTTAAAAAGAAAGGAAGGGTGTCCAAAGTGGCCAGAAATGAGTTTACGTAATACCTGAACGCCCCCTTAGTACGAATCGTGACTCGCTGGCACTGTGTCGCTAAACGTGCGTGATTCTAGGAGCCAGGTAGCAGGAAACACTATCTCTGCCAGGTGATCCGTGACTACCTTTCAGAGAGAGAGAGAGAGAGAGAGAGAAGGTGACCTTGTACCAAGCAGCAAACAGTGTCTTGTTAAGGCCGGCGCACACTAATTGTCCGTATCACATCGGCTCGGAACGTATTCTATTAAATATTGATGGACACTTGTTCGCATCCCATCATATCGGCTCCTGTCTTAATTGACTGCCTTGCCCAGATTTAGCGCCTCTGCTCTGAACCAGTAGCAGCCATGGGTGCATCTAGGGAGGAGGACGTTATAGCTAGTTGTTGCCTGTGTGTGCGCTGCAGTTGCAACCAACAAGAAATGGAATAAAAAATAATTAAATTTTATGAGATTGATACTTTGAGGTTTATTTTTTTGACATTAGACCTTAAATTAAGGGTAGCTTACTGATCAGTGATTTTACTGAATTACTAATTTTTCGAAAATGTCTTTAACGAATTTATTAAAATATCCATACCTAGGATTTGTTTGACATGGTAATAGTACTTTATCATTGGTTTTTGGGTAAACATTCGTTAAAGGGTGATTTATTGATGGGAAATTTTTGAAAATTCAAAATATTTTGAAAATTCCTGAAACAATTTTGTTTAAAACATATAGCCTATCTATAGATCGTCTGGTACGACAAATAACACCATATAGGACTACTTGTTTTTGGGGTGAAAATCCGTTTATAGGTAGTTTATAGATTTGTCAAAAGCTTGAAATATTTTAAAAATGGCTACAACGACTGGGTTCAAAATGATTAGCCTATCTGGTAAGCTTTTTAGAATATAAATAATATCATGGTTTGTTTTTCATACAAACATTCATTTAATAGTAGTTTACTGATAAATAATTTTTGAAAAATTTGATTTTTACTTTCTCATATCATTCTAAAGTATTGTAATCGTGAACATTTTAGAGCTCTAAATTATTATGAATATTTACATTTTATTTGTGTCTGAACCCAAAACAGCGATATTTAAATTATGTCTGGCTGTCTGTCTCTTCCTCGTCGCGGATCCAAAACAGTTTGGTGGATTTTGTTGAAATTATTTTCATTTTCATTTATATGCAGTGTTAACGTGCACTTTCTGAAACGGTTCATTATATCTGCACACGACTTACAAACTGACCTAAATCTAGAACAGACACAATATCCAGCTTTCACCCATTAATTAATCACTGTGAAAGGGTAAACCCAGATTCCATTACTGAAATTTTTTTCGGCCACGTCGGGAATTGAACCTAGAACTCTTAGCTCAATATAGAGACATGCTATTGACTGAGCTAAGGTGTCGTACTTGTTTAAACTTGATACTTTAGATTTTAAAGGGTTATATCTGGGAAAATTTGGTTGATTTTGACCCATAGGTTAGTTTACAAATAAGTGATATTTTTTAAATTCAACATTTTTTTTTTAATTCCTCTAACGATTTTGTTTAAAATTAATTTTTAAGGGGAGGTTGACCACCCAAATAACACTGACAACTTGGTTTTGGGTAAAAAATCATTAAAGGGTAGTTAAAATGATAATGATTTTCGAAAATTAGCAATATTATGGAAATGGCTCAGTCGATTTTGGTTAAAATGTATATCTGGGGAATGTTTGACATCACAAATAAAATTGTAAACTTGTTTCTTAGGGGAAATTCGTTTAAAGGTATTTTACTGATGATTGTTTTTAAGAATTTGAATATTTTAAAAAATAGCTCGAAATTTACCTTAAAGATTAAGTTCAAAATAAATAAAAATAAAATGGGAATAGTTTTTCATGATAAATAAGAATACATTTTTATTTTTACAAATTAAAAATAAATTTAGGGTAGTTCACATGTAGC
>CABFWB010004899.1:0-21662 GCA_902151455.1 Timema bartmani
CTCGTGTTCATACTCTCAGGAGAACTGTACCTATAGCCACACTATGAGCCGGCTTGTGTTCATACTCTCAAGATAACTGTGCCACTAACTACACTCAAGAGACAGTGTGGGTGGACTATCTGCCTAGGGGATCTCGCCACTAACACACTCTATGGGCCGACAGGGTAGTTATAATAATAGCCAACGATGATCTGACATTATATTCCCTCTTGTTAAGAGCACGTATCCCCTCTTCTTGAGGGCAGCTGCCACGGAGGATTCGTTACGTCCTTTAACCAAAGACGAAGGGAAGGGGGAGGGAGTTCGTATATGGATGACGTTCATTCAAACCACGCACTATTGTGATGGTGGGGGTAGGGGTGCTCCCCCGCACGATATAGAGGGTTGATTAACGGTCATAGAGCAAACACACGTTTATTAAGGAGATGCATATGTAGGCTTAGACGTTGGCTTTGTAATGATTAAATATTGTTAGTAATATTATTCATTCACACACACACTCCCCCAAAAAACACCCTCCACCGTTTAAATAAGGGTTGTTATTACATGTCGGATGTGAAAAACAAAAGAGGTGGAGGGATGGTGGTTGGGAGGCGTATTTAAAAATTAAATACTATGTTAAAACATAAATATAGCTTAACTTTCTCTTTAAAGATCCGTACCATTTTGAATAGTGTAATCGTGCACTTGGGGGAAGGGAGGGGGTAATACTGTACCTATATTTCAAATATAATTAAGAGGTTCTCTTGAGTTTCATTTCATCTTGACGGGCTAATTAACCCGGCTACGTTCTTTTCAAACGTTCGGCAAAGCTATCGGTACTTTCTGAAGAACGTCTAAAGTAAGTGTTTGTTTTGAAAATAAAAGATCTTAATTCGGAAATAGAGAACGACGGATTAAAAAGACTAGGTTCAACTTTAAAAGCCTCGTCTATAAATAAGAGAGCGAGCTAGTTTTACTGGCGTTCGGCGAACAATATTTTACTCTAGAACATGTGTGCCCCAGATATGTTCTTTTTTTTTAATCAACGCTCCATTTAATTGTGTGGTTTTTATTGTGGTCTTGAGTCATTTAAAGACATTGAAGGTCGTAGCCAGGCCAAAATTTTAAGAGAGGAAGGGTTTGCACAGCCCCCGAACTGCTACAGGTTAATACAATTTTTGAATATAAAATGCCTCTAGGATCTATCTGGAGTTAATTTTAATGTTAATTAATGGCAGGGATTAAATACTTTAAGTGCTATTAATTTGTTAACATTTTGAAACTTCCCTCAAAGTTCGAAAATTTATATTGAGGACTTCTTAAATACTGGCATAGCTGGTGGCAGAGGTATAAGTGGCGGGTGGAAACTTCCCCATTAAAATAGCTTTCCACCCTGGTATAAATTGCCCCCTCCTATATTTATTTCACTCGCCTCATATTTATAAACATAATACGTTTAAAAAAACTTCAAATAGCTTTTAAATACATTGAATTTATTAAATTTTAGGCAAAAGCCATTCACATATCTTATAGGGGCATCGATATTTTAAAATATCTGAGGTAAGACCAATCCAAATAGATTCTAGAGGAGTATGATTTTCAAAAAATATCCCAGCTAAGGACCTCTCCAATAGCGTAATCCAATTGACAAATGTTTTCCGGGGGAGAGCCCCTGGAATTCCTTAGGCTTGAGGAAAGGGGACAAGTCCCTCAAAACTATTTTTTTTTGTTATTCACCCCCTCTCCCCACCTCCTCTACACAAATAAAGTTCCGCCGCCATTGACGCAACCTTGCTAGTTCTAGAGATGATTTCGTATTTCTCTAATAAAGTTAGAAATTTAATAATTTGTGCTTGTCCACAAAGTCCAATATTGTACACTATCGAAATAGACTTTTCCAGCGTGACCAAAAATGTATGAAAAGGGTGACCAATGGCAGGGAGTAAGCGGGGGGAGGGGGGGGGTGATAGAGTTTATGCTCTGGTTAGTACCCCAGTTATTCCTACAGTTTTCATAAAAGTATTCATACGTCAAATCAGTGTGATTTGCAAAAAATTGATAGATAATATCAATACCTATCAAATAACACTAATAAGAAAGTAAAATGTCAAATTTTTACCGCAAAATAATATATTTATATTTTCTAAAAGGCTCTTACTACAAAAAACGAAAGTAGACAAGTTTGTTTTATTCGTTTACTGGAATACACTACACACAAAAATCACACAAGTAAAAGCATTCACACGTCAAAGTATTTATAACATGCACTTAATCTCCACATGTTCTCAAACTGCCACTGTTTATATTTTCGCAAACTGCAACCAGTTAGGGATGGATAGCTAGAACCCCCCCCCCGCCTTACCAACTTCTACTTAACCTTACTTGCTGATTCTTCTTTCTTTGTCGACTCATTTGTGACTTGTTCTTTGAACCACCATTCTAATAGTTTCAAGTTGAGAGGTTTTGTGTTTCCTAATCTCAAAGACATATCCACTTTCACAGCTCTACCCACATTCACTAATAAGGCAACTACTTCCTTTTTCCTTTGTTAATATTTTGTCTTGGTCTTTCCAGCTTTGTTGCTTCACTAATGAACACCACAAACTATTTTTAAAATCTATATAACATTATAATGGTGGAGAAAAGCTATTTCCTCGTATTTTATTATTTTGTTTAAACCGTAAGGCAGTTTTTTTTTACAACTTTCGGGAGAGGTAGGGTTGAACCCCCAAAACACCCCTCTGGCTAAGGCCTTGTTAAGGGGTACCGGTACCCCCTTCTTTGATACTTATAGTTAAAATCAACACATTAGGGTAAGATGAAGCCAGTGGCGTAGTTAGAGTGACAACTTATGAATATACGTGACTTCAGAGTCCACTATCGTCAGGAGGTTCCAGGTGCTAGTAGCCCATTATGTCGAGTATTAAAAACAACGTTTCAAAATATGTTATACATCACGTGCATTGGTGGGAGCGTGGACTATATGTCAAACTCACCTAGTCTGAGCTGGAGAGGTACGGGACTCGAACCCCGGTCGGCTGTATCGAAGGTGAGATTACTCCTGAATAATATCCTCACTTAATTTTCATGAAAATGTGGATACATTTTCTTTAAATTTTATCTTATTCATCCCTTAATCGGCATCAGTGCAGTTAAATGTGGGTAGTGTGGACGGGTAGTAAGGTGCAAAAACAAAAAAAAGATAAATTGTTTGTGTTTGTTTCTACAAGGTCGAGTTTAAAGGCACAGTCCAATTTTCATAGAAAGCGCCTTTTAGAAAAATATAATGTTTTTTTGTGGTCAACATTGATAATATTTTACTATCTTACTATTGTGACAGCTGCAAATTACACGACTTGACGTATGAAAACCTTAAATTAGAGCCAGTCACTTCTAGCAGTCGGATAAAGGCCCTTGTTATGGAAATCTTTTGTAGCTGTAATTGTAGTTATAATAATAATAAATGTTACCAGGTTTCTAACACCATCCCCTCCCCCCGTCCTTACCACTCACACAACAGTTTATAAGATTATGGCCGCGTTGGCCAAAGGCTATAGGTACGACTTTATGACGTACCGCAATTATTTGCTTTTACATGTGTCAAAATATGATGCGTTCCCCTCGAGGCCTTGTTCAGTTGCAACACGAAACAGCAGTTTAGAACTGACCCACTGCCCCTGTTTGTTGAAACTCTATTGTAGTTTACTTTGGTTGGCGTAACATTACCATTAGGTGTTGATTGTTTTCATTGCATAACACAACAGACTCTGAAATGTCACAAAAAGATGATGGGCCGAACTTTAGGGAAGTGTATGTGTATATTAATTCGTGTCAAATATTACAGGGACGTATTTCCACTGACCAAACATTTTTAAAAGTTCATATAAACATAGGTCTAGACAAACTTGGTCTTATAGAGTTATTAAAGTTGTTCCTCAGCGGTGGATCCATTGAATGACCTGCTTAGTCACCAAATTTGAGCCTGATGGATTTTTTATCTAGTTCATTGTTTACGCAGCTCCTCTGCCTGATGTTTTAAGAGAGCGTATAGTAGATGTATGTGAAAAAATACGTAACACTCCAGGTGTCTTCAACAAAATACGACAAAGCATAGAACGCAGGCGCAGAAGGTACATCCTAGCAGGAGGACACAATTTTGAACCATTTTTGTAACATAATGTTCTGTATTGTGTTTTTGTTTGTTTTTGTTTAACTTTGTATTTTTTAATTGCATTACTTCTTCTGTTGGATCGCTTATTAAATCGAACAGTAAACTTCCTCCAAGCTCGATAACTAAACGTTCCTAGACCAATGTTTATATGAACTTTTCTTAATTTTGTGTCGATGGGAATATTCCCCTAGAATATTTGACATAGATTAATATACACCATATATATATAGTGGCACCCCCGATTGGGGGCCGACAAGGCATTCAAGCCCTCCAAGAAAGCGGCTAATTTTTGTGAAAATTAATTCTTTTGGAGTAGAACTATAAGATATAAAGCAACAAAAATTAGTCAAATGAATGGGCTACATTTTAAGACCAAGCTTACAGCTTGATATTTAAAAAGTACGTCATTATATACATTAAAAGTGCCCCTAAACTTACAAATTGGAAAATAAATTACATAACTTAGATACATTGTATATAGGGCCACTTACATAATTTAAATCACTGCCCTTTAGTTACTATAAAACATCTAAATAGCTTCTAGAGGCATTTAATATTCATAATGGTGACCTGGTGGTCTAGGGGTAAGGTGTCAGGCTTCTTTGCTGAGGGTCCGGGGTTCACTCCTCGGTCCCGGTACAGATTTATCTGATTTCGAAACCTTTCCTTCACCTCTGACAAGATGTGTATTAATCACAACATGTGAATGTGAGGAATGCCATGCCTCCACCGTGGTTCGGATTACACGTTAAACTGTAGGTCCTCCATTTCATCTCACAATCACCCTAANCAACATGTGAATGTGAGGAATGCCATGCCTCCACCGTGGTTCGGATTACACGTTAAACTGTAGGTCCTCCATTTCATCTCACAATCACCCTAATATTGCACATTAGCGTAAGTGCGTATAACCCGAACGGGTAGTAAGACGCGGTGCTAATAATAATAATAATAATAATATTCATAAATTGGCTTGGCCTCTTGAGGATAGGGGGTTATGTACCCCCAAATCCCCCGAAATTCCATTCTGATTACAGTCCTGATTAAATTCCTCCCCCCCTAAGTATATTTCTGGGTGCGCCACTGTATATATGGGTTATGTATAAACCGGACAAGCTGTTGTGATCCGCTTGTCACAAGACATCGTCTCCTAATCGAGTTTTAGATGTGAATAGTAAAATAGGGCATGTAAACACAGTACAAAGAGCACCCATCTTGTGTTTGCACCAGTGGGTGTTGACAGAGGAGCAGACAAAGATATATGCGTGTAATGCTGTGATGCATCAGTTTATTCAAAGAACCTCTCACCTTACTTACCACTCGGCCATATTTTAAACAAGGGAAATCTAATTTTGTTCGCATTAGTGCGACACCCGCACTTCTAGGACAGAGCCCACATTCAAGGCAACGCAACTGCTTGTGAATATATTATAAAAAGTGGATTTCTAAAGTCATTCGTTTTTAATCTAGTAAATATAAAATGTTAATAAGTACGATCCAATTTTCGTAGGAAGAACCTGATAACTAGAAAAGTTACTAGAACTGGTTTCACGTATTCTTACGTCAAGCTATGTGATATGCAGCTGTCACATTTGATAAATATTATCAATACATGCACAATACAAATAAAAAAAATATAATAATAATAATAATTAAAGTAAAAGTAAAATGTTATCTATGTAGGCTAAAGCGCAAAAGAAATGTTTGTATTGTTCAAAAGCTCCTTCATACCAACTTATTAAAATAGTTAAATGTTGTGAATTTGGTTTGTGTGAATTGGTAATAGATCTAATATGGTATCATAACACTAGACCTAAAACGTGTCTACGCTTCCCTATATATATATATATATATTTGTATTCCTATCTTAAAATGGGTTTCTATTTTTTACCAACGTTGAAGTCTCCGAAGTAGGATTCTGGTAGGAAGAAACTTTTTTTTTTGTGGTCAACAAATGTAACATTTTACTATTTTACAGGTAATTAATGACTTATAGGTATTTATATTATGTATCAAAAGTGACAGCCTAGGCCCTAGGGTCACATGACTTGACGTATGAATGTATTGAAGTAGTTTCAGTAACATTTGTATATCTCATATACGGCCCTTCCTACCCGAATATTATTATGGTTTAAGTATCTCTTTGCTGCATTTTATCACTCCTCCTAACAGACCAGCTTGGCTTCTTATTCATAGATAAATAAATAAATTATATATATATATATATATAAGTATCGATTTTAAATAAAATCCTTCATCCCATCCCCCATCCCGACCTCAACATTCCCATCCCAACTTCAACCTCCTCTTCCCAACCTCAACATCCCAATTCCAACCTCAACATCACCCATCCCTACCTCAATATCCTACATCTAGACCTCAACATCCTCCAATCCAACCACAACATCCTCCCTCCAGACCTCAACCTACCTATCCCAACCTCATTATCCTCCATATCGACGCCAATATCCCCCATCCCAACCTCAACATCCTTCATCCAGACTTAAAAATCCTCCATCCCAACGTCAACATCCTCCATTCCGACCTCAACATCTTACATCTAGACCTCAACATCCTCCATCCAAACCGCAACACCCTCCTTCCAGACCTCAACCTACCCATCCCAACCTCAACATCCTCCATCCCAACACCAATGTCCTACATCCAGACCTCTGATATTCTCCATCCCAACCTCAACAGCCTCCATCCCGACCTCAACATCCTCCATTCAAACCTCAACCTTGACTCCAGCCGCTAATAGCCCGTCATGTAGACTCAACCTGGAAACATGATTTCTGAAAGTTTTATCTATGATTAACGATGACTTGTAATCATCCTCGTGGAGAGGAATGTATGTGCATGTATTGTTATTCTTGTTACTGATGTATGTTGGGGTGCGGTCCGACAACAACATCGCAACTGTTATCTGATCCTCTCGACACAATTGCTTGATGTTCCCGCAATTATACACACGTCCGCTACTCCGAGATTGTGTACCGCGCGACGGTTTGTCAGGGTACGTACCCGATTTAGAAACACACTCACACTAAAGGCCCCACATATCTTGTTGTCGACGGCACTAACTTAATAGTCCATCTCACGGCCGATTGACCGGGATCTTACCCACGAGATTACGCTGGATCCAGAAAACGCAGTGGAGAGTGGATTTTCCGCATTCTTCGCTTAACTACAAAGAAACTGTGATCTTCTTTTAGAGGGATTATAATATTTCACTTGGGCTGTATTTTTAAAAACCAATACTGCATACTTCGCAAATTGCAGTTTTATGCATAACTTGGAACAAGAGGGAATAAAAAAATTAAAACCCATTTAACAAAATTTTCATTTCTTATTTATTCAAGGTATTTAACGTGCACTTTCTGAACCGACTGATTATATCAGCAGCACACGACTTATGCAATGACTTAAGGATGTTACATGGGGAGGGCGTTTTATGCGTTTGGAAATCCCGAATTTTTGAAGAAGTGGTTTTATATTTTTAAATATGGTTTTCACTAAAATGTAGGCGAAAGCTATCAACAGGTCCCTATCTAGCTATGAAGTTTAAATTTTAAGTTTAAATTTTTTTAAAGAAAATTCAATTACGCTTTACGCTAATATTTGTACTTCTGAGATTAAAGTAAAACGATAGTGACCTAGAGTAAATAAATAAATAAATAAATAAATAAAGTCATGTTTTGACAGGGTCACAACAAAACAATTTGAAGTAAATACGGGATTGCTTTTTAAGGTTTTACATAAGTTACCAGACTTATTTTTTAAACTTTAAACTTAAAGTTTAAACTCTTTAACTGGTCAAAACTTATGCCTAAATTTGGTTGAAAACCATTTTAAGAAATATTAAACCACTTTTTAAATAATCCATAATTTCGAAACAGCTGCAACGCTTTAAGTGCCCCTCCTACCCCCCTCCCTCATGTTACACCCTTAAATGTAGAACTGAGACAAAATCCTACCCCCGACCGTTAATCTATCACTGCGAAAGGGGAAACCCACATTTTTCGGCCATGAGAGACAAAATCCTACCCCCGGCCGTTAATCTATCACTGCGAAAGGGGAAACCCACATTTTTCGGCCATGCTGGGAATCGAACCCGGGACTCTTATTTCTATAGACAGACACGCTACCAACTGAACTAAGGTGTTGGACTTAAACAAAAGTAAACCACAATTTAAAAAGAAACAATCCCCCTAACCATGACGATTTTTTTCTCTTAATATTTTGTTAGGGATAGTTCACAATAATCCTGGTTTTATTTGATGTAAAATATACATATTTACGTCTTAACATGAGAGTTATATAACGACCTATTACAGAGGGGGTAGAGGAGGGCAATTGGAAGAAATGCACTGCGTGTTCCACTCTTAGCATGATCAACCCTTATGGGCAGGCGCTAACAAACACGCCGATAGTCAATTGTTTATGGTCCGAACTGGGATCGAATAAAAGACCCCTTCATTTGGTGCCACTGAATCACGAATTAAATCTAAATATGTTACAAAAAACCTCTATATGAGGTTAAAGCTCTGTTCCTATTGTGAAATGTTATGAATATATTTTAATATGTGGTCAGGTTAAACAAAAACATTTTTTCTGGTTTCATAAGCCGTATGGGCTATTAGTCCATATTCCATTGATATACGACACCTTTTATTCCATATTCCACAGACACACAACACCTCTTATTCCATATTCATCAGACACGACACATCTTATTCCATATTCCTCAGACACACGACACCTCTTATTCCATATTCCACAGACACGACACCTCTTATTCCATATTCCACAGACACGACACCTCTTATTCCATATTCCACAGACACGACACCTCTTATTCCATATTCCACAGACACGACACCTCTTATTCCATATTCCACAGACACACGACACCTCTTATTCCATATTCCACAGACACACGACACCTCTTATTCCATATTACACAGACACACGACACCTCTTATTCCATATTCCACAGACACACGACACCTGTTATTCCATATTCCACAGACACACGACACCACTAATAGTATCCGTGAGTGTAAAACACTCTCACGTGTTTGATTGATGAACTGGTACAGATGATAAGAGAAGTGGATCACGTTGTTTTAACTGTTACCGGTTTAATTTTCCTCGATTAGTTTCGGGAACCACTCCAGATGCTCCACTTTCTAAAACAATGCCCCCGTCATTAATCAAATAATGGCATCCATCAGGCCGCGCGCGCGAGATCTGCGCCATATGTCGGGCCGGAAGTGATCGCAGTTTCCCTCCAGGACTATACCTCGTTGCCAAATGTTACTGGTCTTTTACATTTCAAGAGCATGTGCGCCGTTGCCATATTTCTGCCGTCCCGAAAAAAAACTCCTGTGGTATCTTATGCTAGTGTAGAGCGCACAGCTCATCTTGCAACTCTTAACTATAGTATAGAGAAATTGTTTCACATCGGTGGGCATACGGACCGAATGTCGGGTTCGTTTAGTATGGCTTTTTCTGTGACATGGAAGCTGGGGCTCAAATCCTGACCGGGTTTAATGAGGGTGTTTTTTCCTAGATGTTTTCACACTCTCCCTCCGTGTGAACGCGGGTATACCTCCTCTAAATTAAGCCTTCCTCATCCCTACCTCATTGGTATGGATAAATGTGGATAAGCCGGACGGGTAGTAAGATGTTGTGCAAAAAAAACACCATTTGAGAGTAAGGACCTCGGGTTTGAATCCCCGGTTCAATTGATATATTATATAACTAAATTAAGTAATAATTTATGGAACAATCCACTTCAGTGGTCAAACGGTCTAAGTAATCCCTTTCGCAATAGAATCTACTGCCGATGACGGAGAGATCGGGATTTGCATCCCGGTCGGGTGTAGTGAGGTTGATTTTCCCTATATTTTGTTCCATTCTCGCTCCATGCAAATGGGGATACACTCCTTCTTAATTCAACCTTCCTTATCCCTAACACATTAGCGTAGTTAGTACATAGATGAACTGATTTTAAGACGTGGTGCTAAATAATAATAATAATAATACTTAAACACCGCGTCTTACTACCCGTTCGGTTTATACGCTTACGCTAATGGGCTAGGAATTAGGAATGTGGAATATAGATAAAGTGAACCCGCATCTGCGTGGAGGCAGGGTGGAAAATCATTTAAGAAAAACCACCCCAGTTCACCCGACCGAGATTCGAACCTAGGTTTTCCCGTTCTCGGCAGTCTATCTCATCATGAAACTAGCGCGTTATCTAACTACGCCACCGAGGCGGGTCGTGGTGCTAAAAAAAACTATTACGATACAGTCTGAGATAATTAATTTGATAATTATATCACCGTATGGCTTAATAGTTATGACTTATTTATTTGAATGTTTGTCGACTTGTTTTTATTTATTGGTTTGAAATGTGGGTCTGAAAGTCAACGCTAACGACCTCTGATTGGTGTTTACAGCCTTGTCCCGCAGGCGCATGCGCATAAATGACCGGTTCTTCCGTCTGACTGGAGGGTATAGGTGAGGGAAGCAAATGGAACAGATCACACCGCGGTTTATCATCTCTTGACGAACTTCCACGAAACATTTGAATATTCACATGATCCTAGACCTGGTGTTTTGCCAGGATTTGTTCGTCTCTCTGAGTTTTTATTGAGGTTCTCTCTCTAGCAAGTGTCGGCAAAGTCCAATTTCCATAGGAAGAGGCTTTTTGAAAACACAAATATAATTTTGGTGTCAACATTGTTAACTTTTTACTATATTAGTATTATTTTATTTTATACTAGCAGACCCGACAGACATTGTCCTGCCCGAACGTTGGCTTTTAGTTTGGGTGGCATAGTTGATTTCGATAATGAAACAAATACTATGTGATTATCACAATTACAAATTCACAATGAACTACATCAAAATCGGTCCAGCCGTTTAGGAGGAGTTCAGTGACATACACACGTACAGAAGAATTATATATATTAAGATATAGTGATATTATAATATCTCGCGTCTGGGGGAAAGATTAGCCAATACTATTGTACCATTGTCCAGGGGAGGCCCGAATGCACTAATCGTACGTCCTTTCCATGGAGGTTCTTTCCATGTCCCGATGAGATAAGGGGATGATGATAGTGAATATTACACGATTAAGCCAATGAAGATTTTAACCTAACTTAAGCCTAATTAACCAAACCCTGGTGATCGTTGGGGTAATTCCCCTTTCGGGAAAATACCCAAGGTACCAGCTTGGAATCGAACCCGGGATCACTAGGCTCGTAGCCAGTTTGCCACACCATGGGTCCGGTTAGTGATAATATATAGGCTATCGCAACTGCAGATCACATGACATAATGTATGAATATGTGAAAGTAGATCCAGTAACTTTTCTAGGTGTCAGATAAGTCCTTCCTATGAAAATTGAGGTGTTGCTATGCACACAAAGGGTATCCACACACAAATAGGATGGGTAGGAGATATTTATAATTCGGATGAATTGTACCAGCAATAGCGTGGAGATAAAGCGATAAAACAACTAGGGGAAAAGATACCTCTGTTCACCCGCCCTAGATTTGAACCTTGACCTCCTTGTCACCGTTAAAAGACGCCATTTTCCGCGTGTCCACCATTGGGTCTTTCTGTTTAATACAATATAGGTATATTGCATATATTTCTCTGAGTTTTTCCAGCTGATTAACACGTGAGTTGGCGTATGAATATGTAAAATTAGGCCAAGCATCTCTCTTGAACTGTCTGATAATGTTACTCTGACTATAATTATGATGTTTACACCCTCAATTTAGTGAACTCCTAATCCCTCCAACTCACATGCTCTTGACATTGAGGACAACATTTTAACTCCACCAGGCATTTGAACCAAAATATAGGGAAGAGTATCTGAAGCACAGATCCTCAACGATCTCTTCCACGACCGAGGCTACCGCGAGTGTTTATCGTGTAAGGGGAAGGGGGCGTCTCATTGTCGCGGGGGATTGTGGGAACAAAACAGCTGGACTGACAAACTGGACTACCTAGCTAATAATTACATTCTGCAGGCGACGCGACGCTCGACGTCGGATAACCCGCAACGGTGGAGAACTGCTCAAGCGACGTCAAGATGTCACGGCTGATCTCGTCAGTCGGGGGCGAGCGGTCAGTGCGCGTGACTATACCTTCAACCTCTTGTGGAGGAGAAGTCAGACTATAGTAGACTGAGCTTTACCTGCACCGTGCTCCCATGGTCTTAGGCGTCAGTCTCGCAAATAGCTATGATTGCCGGTGACGGGAAGGTAGTGGTTTGAATCTCGGTTGGGTGCAACCGAGGGTAATTTTCACACCCCTACCCCTTCAATTATGCCTTTAAAAATATCAAGACACTTTGGTTTGAATCCCTGTGACTAAGAAATGTAGTCTTGACGTGTGATTACAAATTCGCTCCGAGTGCAACCTCAGTGGCTAATTACCCCACTTGGTAGGCAAACATAAGACAAAAAGGTGGTTTTGGTTGTGAAATAGCGGCATTACAAATTCGCTCCGAGTGCAACCTCAGTGGCTAATTGCCCCACTTGGTAGGCAAACATAAGACAAAAAGGTGGTTTTGGTTGTGAAATAGCGGCTACTTTGATTCCGAACTACCCGAGAGAACTGGATGTATGCAAACCATAAACTGAATAATAGAAACAAACCCGCTTTATTCTAACACAAAGTGAAACATGTTCTCTTGACTTACATGACAAGAAGAAATTTAATAATAAAAACAAAGAGATTAGGAAAATATTTGGTCCAAAAAGGGATGAATATATTAGAAGAGTGGAGGAGGTTACATAACGATGAATCATATATCCTGTACTCATCGAAATACATTGTTAAGGTAAAATCTCGCAAGTTATAGTGGACAGATCATACAGCGTAAATGGGAGAATCAAGAATCGTGCTCAGGGTACTGACTGGCAAACTCAGTGGGAAGAGACCATTGGGAATACCTAGACACAGATGGGAGGATAACATTAGACTGGGGGTGTAATAGGGTGTAATGAGGTAGACTGGACTGGATAGAACTAGCTCGAGATAGGGATAGGGTGTAGTGAGGAGGACTGGAATATAACTAGCTCAAGATAGGGACAGGATGTAATGAGGACTGGATAGAACTAGCTCAAGATAGGGATAGGGTGTAGTGAGGTGGACTGGAGAGAACTAGCTCAAGATAGGGACAGGTGGAGTACCTGTGTACTTACAAGCTCGTAATGATATATAATAAGTAATTAAGTATAAAATAATAGTTGAAATTCACCACAAGTTTCCAGCATTCCTTATAGTAGATAATTAGTTTGGAAATTAATGTGCTCGATGTGTATTAATTACAACATTTATGAAACATTACTCTCTAGTAGGCTATAGATATTGGACAAATTTATCTTAGAAGGACTGTAAAAATATTCAAAGAAATTATTTTGCTTCAAACTTAATAAAAATATGTTTGATAAACACCAAGGTTTTGTATAAGTACCAACTAAAGCACTTGGAATGCTACTGGTCAATGAACCTCCAGACTATAGAAAATGAATTAGGGGCTGAATAGTTTAGTTGTCAAGTTGGTTGCCATTCAAAGGTCAGCTGTTAGAACACCTGGTCACGTATTAATTGTGTATTGTTTTTATCAAAATCGATTGTAATAATTGCACTTTGCTGTTGTTTGGGCAGTTTTTCTACGGCGTACTACCCCCTCTTACCCTCCACTTCTCCCCCCTGCTGAGAGTGCGGGGGAGTGTAGTAGAGGGATGGGGAAGCAGCTGAATCAATCTCCCCTCCTCCAATACCTAGTGCACACTAGCAAATAACACTCTGAAAAAGAGGATGGATGTTTGTGCTAGCCGCCATTAGCATTCACAACACGGCAAAAACTCGGAGACGGATTAGAACGGTTGTCAAAACCATCTTAACTACAGGCCAATTCAAATAGGAGATATATTTTTTAGACAGTTAAAAATTTACTAAAACAATTTTCAAATATTTATACGTAAAGTCATTTGACATTCAACTGTCAAATTTCATCTACATAATACTAATAATACTACTAATAAAATAAAATTATATCAATGTTGACCAGGTATAAAATCTGGAAGTTACTTCCTATAATAATTATACCACTATAAAGCCACAGGGCTGACTCGCTCGCTCACTCACTCACTCACTCACTCACTCACTCACTCACTCACTCACTCACTCACTCACTCACTCACTCACTCACTCAACTCATATTAATGTTTATGCACTTCCAGATGAGCTAGAAACTTTAAATTTGGCAAACCTATAGCTTCTAGCCTGTAACCAATGGGAAAATTCCAAAACGTTAAAAAAAAAAATTTACCCCCCCGAAAAAAATTCAAAATGGCGGAGCAACTTTAAAATCGGTGCGGACTTTTCTTTGGCGGTATCTTTTAAGACCTGTCAAAAAACTGATTGCACCAGCAGCTACAGATTTGGCGAGATCCACAAGTTTGGTCCTATTACTTTTTGTCGTATCTCCATCGGTTATACCTTAGATATAGCTAGATTTTTTTATTTTAGGTAAATTTTGCACGGTTTCCAAACATTTTTAAATTTCAAAACAACGCTGGAATTACATTAGTTTACATCCATTTGTAAAGAAAATCCACTGGGGGGTTTGGGGGCGTAGCCCCCAACAAGCAAAGTGAGTTAAACAATATATTCAATCTATTCATTGTGTGATGTACAGTCCGACCTTCTAGGAAAGGCCTTATCTTACAGCTATAAAAGCTACTATATCTACTTTCACGTATTCATACGTCAAGTAGTGTGAACTGCAGCAGTCACGTATATATAATATGTTATCAATACATATTCTTATATAATATCTCAATTTCAATTTAATTTCCTTTATACATAGTGCTGGGCCAACAGTCACAAGAACCCGCATCAGTGGCTGCATGGACTAACGCGCTACTCTCGCAGTAGACTAGATTGCCGTTGACGGGGAGATCAAGGTTCGAACTGAGGGTGATTTTCCAAACTGGTTTTCCACTCTCCCTCCACGCAAATGTGGGTACACTTTCATTTCCTAATCCTGAAAATCATTTTCATAGTTATTATATAGGCGTATAACAGGCCAGCACTGTAAAAAGTACACAAGTCCTATAACAGGCCGGCACTGTAAAAAGTACACAAGTCCTATAACAGGCCGGCACTGTAAAAAGTACACAAGTCCTATAACAGGTCAGCACTGTAAAAAGTACACAAGTCCTATAACAGGCCGGCACTGTAAAAAATACATAAGTAATTACATAAAAACACCACATTAACCAATAAAACAATCATAGCCAAGCAATGACACACACACAGACAGTCACTACAAGATGATGATGATGATGATGATGATAGTAAAAATAATAAACAATAATAGCCACATTATTAAAGAGAAGCAGTGAAAATTAATCAGCATTGATATCGATTATAAGAACAAAAATAAAAACAGTAAGCAGAATAATGCAAAATTATATATCAGAGGTAGAACATTTTATAATTAAATTAGTGATGAGGGAAGGAGTTTCTTAAATAACTATTTGAGTTTGGATCTTCTTTTGTGGTAAAAGTTGAATTTGACAAATCTAGAATTTGCTCTATGGATACAACGTCCAATATGGCTGACCTTATTGGGGGAAAATAATTTTGTATTACGAGAGGCCCGAGAATGGACATGAATACCTACATTTCCAAGGGCGAATTTACAAGAAATGTTACTATTGAAAATATTTAAAAAACAATAATTAAAAAAAATTGTTATCAATTTTGACATAAAAAATATATAATAGAATTTTCTAAAAGGTTCTTCATATGNTATCAATATTGACATAAAAAATATATAATAGAATTTTCTAAAAGGTTCTTCATATGAAAATTGGACTGTATTCAGACGGGAGGGGAGGTTCAAACCACATATTATATTATTTGGTTACTGAGAAATACATGCAAATATATTTTAAGGTTCTGACATACATGAAAAAACAACTTAGTCCTCAGTCGAAATTACTGTCCAACTAACTTTGATGAATGTTTTAGCCATTCCGGAACCTCAGCTCTGGTGATAGCGTGTCTGATTATTAAGTTAAGGGTCCTGGGTTCACTTTTAGCCATGGACGTATAATGTGTCATTGGTCAAATTAAGGATTCCCCTTTCACAGGGACGAATTAACGGATGCTGTGTATGTTATAAAATTAAATTAGTTTGAAAGTCAATGTTCTTATATTATTAGTTGGTTCAGAAAGTGCTTAATAATACTTAAAATTAAACAAAACAAAAAGTTTGAACCCCTTTTATGGGTTTTAAATATAGATTTTCATACAGAATACGATAATAGAGGAACTGCTATAGTCAGGAGTTTCAGATTTCTGAATACTACTATATGTCACGTGATTAAAACATGCGATTTAAATTTTCAAAGCATATTAAATGTTTCCTTCGTAATATTCTTTGGACCGCCTCTGTGGTCTAGTGGTCAAGAGCTCCTACTTACGGATGGAGATGTCCCGGGTTGGATCCCCAGCGCTTCCGGACTTTACTATGAAGCATTGGTTCTGGAACGGGGTCAGACTCAGCCTCTTGAGGACAAATTCGGAGCTCCTTGAGTAAATGGAACGGGGTCAGACTCAGCCTCTTGAGGACAAATGCGGAGCTCCTTGAGTAAAGAAGTAGAAGACTTGGGCTAGAAAACTGAGATAGGCGTTCATTGTACTAACCATATGATACCCTCTATCCTCAGAAGCTGGCACTAGCTTCACCAGGAGACGGCGGCCGCTCGGTCAGTATGGATCGGTTTCGGGATGACGCCACAGACTTTTTGCTATGATGTTATTCCATCTACTCCGATTCCTAACCAGAGGAACCCGTACCGTTGGACACACTGAATAAACGTCAAGCTCATCTATTCTGGTTTGCAGTTATGGGGAGGTTGGGGCTCGAATCCCGGCCGGGTGAATTGAGGGTATTTTTTCCACAATGGCTCCTCACTCTCCCTCCCCGCAAATGTGGGTACATATACTCTGAATGTTAACCTTCCTCATCCCTACTTTGATAGTGGGATCATATGCGGATGTATCGGAAGCGTGATATGACAAATAAATATTATTATTATTATTATTATTATTANGTATTACTACCCGTTCGGGTTATACGCACTTACGCTAATGTGCAATGATAGGGTGATTGTGAGATGAAATGGAGGACCTATAGTTTAACGTGGGATCCGAACCACGGTGGAGACCGGGCATTCCACACATTCACAAGTTGTGGTTAATACACGTCTTGTCAGAGGTGAAGGAAGGGTTTGGCAATCAGATGAATCTGTGCCGTGACCGAGGATTGAACCCCGGACCCCGAACACAGAAGTCTGACACTTTACCCCTAGACCACCAGGTCACACTAGATAAATAATAATTTGAGCCCAATAGACATCATAGGTACCTCCAAATCTCAAGTATAGCAGCCGTGACTCGAACCAGAACATTCTTCACAGTATTCCATCTGGTAGCTGGGACATACGACCTTCTCTCTTTGTCAGTCAAGGGGCCTGTTTTCACGCCTTGCTATTATTCATACGGCCGCCACTGATCTAGCCCTGAGGATATTATATCACCCCTCCCTGTTCGCTAAATGTTCCTTCTCACGCGGCGAAACAACCCTCTGTAAGCGATTATTGGCTGAAGCACTAACCTCTCACCCACACAAACACTCGGAGATGAGCTGGCAGCTCTGTGTGGCACGAAGCACTAACCTCTCACCCACACAAACACTCGGAGATGAGCTGGCAACTCTGTGGTACTATTGGCTGGAGCACTAACTTCTCACCCACACAAACACTCGGGGCTTTACCTAGTTTCATGTGGTATAAAGCGTCAGGCTCGCGATAGGAGGAATAGGGGAGGGGGATACTCAAATTTGAGCCAAGTCACTGTAGTTTTCTCATCTCCTCTCTTTACGCATATGTGGGTGCATTTCATATAAACTTCCCTTCCAATCGTTAACAACATTAATGTTGACTCTGCTTCTAATAAAAAAGGAAATTTGTCTCAGAAGACCTACAATAATAGCCAAAACATTCAAATTGTAATAAACTCAATTACCTCGGCTACATACAGTCCAATCTTTTTATGAAGCTCCTTCCTATGATAATAGGACTGTAGACCTGAAATTGATCTACACACAACAACAAATGTTCTTTTAACCTTCGCGTCGCATCCAAGTAGTTCCTACAGTGTTCCGCCCGGGATTCGACCCCGAGGCCAATCACGGCACGCCACTGGAAGTAGGTCTGGGAGTTGATGATATTCACACTCACGAAGGAAGGGCCCCACGGTCAAACAAGAGGATCATTACCCTTTATTGCCGTGCATGCGTGGAGAAGAACCGCTTCGTTAGAGCTGGGTTTGACCTCGCTACTGGGATAGGTCGGTACCGCTCTTATAGTGGCTGATGTGATGGAGTCTTATAGAGGGCGCGCTGGAACCAGTAGCGATTATAGGGGACAATGAACCAGTCAGAGATTGATAGCAGATACTTGATAGGACTGGTGGAACCAAGTAGCGATTATAGGGGACAATGAACCAGTCAGAGATTGATAGCAGATACTTGATAGGACTGCTGGTACCAGCAGTGATTATAGAGGACAATGAACCAGTCAGAGATTGATAGCAGATACTTGAGAGGACTGCTGGAACCAGCAGTGATTATAGGGGACAATGAACCAGTCAGAGATTGATAGCAGATACTTGAGAGGACTAGTGGAACCAGTAGTGATTATAGGGGACAATGAACCAGTCAGAGACTGATAGCAGATACTTGATAGGACTGCTGGAACCAGTAGCGATTATAGGGGACACTGAAATCAGTCAGAGATTGATAGTAGATACTTGATAGGACTGGTGGAACTAGTAGCGATTTTAGAGGACAATAATCCAGTCAGAGATTGATAGCAGATACTTGAGAGGACTGCTGGAACCAGTAGCGATTATAGGGGACAATGAACCAGTCAGAGATTGATAGCAGATACTTGATAGGACTGGTGGAACCAGTAGCGATTATAGGGGACAATGAACCAGTCAGAGATTGATAGCAGATACTTGAGAGGACTGGTAGGGACTGACTTGCGAGGACTGACGTGAACTGGAAGGATCTGAAGGCGATTAACGCTTTACTACTTTACATGATGGAAGAATAAATTTAGTATAAATGTAATTGCGAAAGTTTTCTTACAAGTCCAATTGCTTTTTTTTACTGGAATCTAACGCAACATTTGTACAACCACAGGAATCCCCTTGAATTCAAGATATAAAACATTACTAAAGGCATAATGATATGACTTGAATTTAATTGTTAAATTTACTAACTATATGACAAAAAATGATAACGTTATTGTTTTTTTTCTTTATAAATCAGCTTCCCACTTTTTTTTTACTAAATGTAATAATAAATGTCCACCATACTAATATGTATGACTCTAGGTAATTGTGATTTGTTTCGTGACTTCCGGTTTAAAGTGTTCTCTACTAACGTGTGGGTGTTAAACTAACCCGTCAGTTAAATGTTAACATCTGTTTTCCTCGCCAAGTTGAAATCGGAGACTTGAATCGGTCCAGAGTCAACACAACCCCCTTACACACCCCTCTAGTCTGTTTACTGATGAGCAGCTGTTTCCGTGTCATTAGCAGACAGAAAGCAACGAACTCTCGGCCAGTCATTCCCAGACCTGAGGACTCTTTGTCAACAGAAGGGTTACGGCAGTGGTTCCCAACCTGGGGTGGTGGGGGGACAATTAGGAAATAACGTTAAAAATCATATAAAATACAAGATTTTATTTTTATTTAAATTGTTTTTCCAAATTGATTAAGATAATTATTTCTTGCGATATTGACAACACTGCCTACCATTTGTATTAAATTCGGTGAATATCCAAAAGTGTGCGTGCACGTGTTTTATTTCCAAGTCAAGCCACGGATTCCTCCCCCCCCATTTCCACCCCCAAATTCTCCTCTCTTCCCTCTCCCTCACCCAGAAGTTGCCAAACTTTTTAGACCAACGGAGCTCTTGTACCAGAAAATATACATGCATCAAACCCAATCTTTCAAGACCTGATGAAAACCTAACAGCCCCAGCCATCACGATAATCTTCAGTCATTCTTTTTTCTGCCATTATGCTGCCAGTGTTACATTGATTTTTGTATAAAATAAATCTAAAAAGCTATTTTTGTTTTAAATTTTAAGTATTCCAAAAAAATAGTGTGGCTGGGGGCGTGGGAATTTGATTATCTACCAAGGGGGGTGTCATTTGAAAATGGCTGGGAACCTTTCAGCTATAACATCTCTCGTGTCCGAGACAAGGACAAGGGTCGGAGATCAACAGCGATAAGAGAGCACCCACACCATTGGTTACACGGTCTAGTACGTCAGGCTCGTGTATAATTGTTTGTAGATGAGGTTTCTAATCTATGGCTGGGTACACTGGTGTGTGGTTTTCAATCCCATCTCCACCCTAATGCGTGTGCATTTACTCCTGGCTACCCTTCCAAACTCTTTCCCTTAAAATATGTTGTTAATAACCTTCAGTATGGTAGAAACATGGTAAAAAGAAGTGATTAGGTGAGCTGTTGGCACGTCTGACGGTCACCCGGGATGCTGGTGTTGGATCTTGTCTGCCTGTAGTGAGGTATGAGGGGGATTCCCCCCTCCAGGTGAGTGCTGGCAAAATACCTCATTGTTTCCTGGGCTAAGCTATAAAATCGAGGATGGATGGTCCATAATTTATAGTATTAGATGTGTTGTCCTAGTTTGAGTCAGTTTGTAAGTCGTGTATTAAAATATCCCCTTGTTAATAAAGTGCCAGTGACTTAACGTCCATCACACGCTGGGATTTAAACCCCTTCATCCCATTAACTGTTTCCTCCAGTGTTTGCCTAGCACGTGATCGTCAGTGTGTTGTTTATCCAGGTTCTATTCCCCCCTCCCCGCTTCTTCTCAAACACAGAGACACGTGTACTGGGATTGAATCCCCGTCACTCCCACACAGAGGAGTTGTTGGGGGAAGGGGGGTCCATCAGAGACAACTGGTGTTATGTCGGGGGAGGGTGGACAAGAGGTAGGGTTACCGTGTTTGACCGAGGGTGAGTCACCTCTTTGTGCTCGAGGAGAAGAGTCATGTTTACGTTGACTCAATCAAAATGTACAGAAAACTGGTAAACAGGGAAAAGAAAGAAATTTCACCGTCTCAGGAAGAAAAAATCAATTAACTTTGAGAAATAATTAGGATTTTTGGGAAGCCCAATTTTTTTAAAAAAGTTTGTGCTAAATACACAAAAAATATATTTTTTACATTTTAATTTGGGATATTTGACCAACAAAAAACTAATCAATGATCATAAACTAACTTAACTCTAAGTCTAGAACATATACAACGCCCAATATCCAGGAAGTAAATTTATCACTATGAAAAGGGGGGGGGGG
>CABFWB010004899.1:21716-32122 GCA_902151455.1 Timema bartmani
GGGGGGGGGGGAGCTCCAATTTCACCAATCGTACTTTTTTGAGCATGCCAGGAATTGAACCTGGGGCTCTTGGCTCAATAGTCTGGCACGCTACTAACAGAGCTCAGGCGTCAGCACTGGACTGATAATATCTGGAGTGATAATCCAGCACTGGAGTGATAATCCAGCACTGGAGTGATAATCCAGCACTGAAGTGATAATCCAGCACTGGAGTGATAATCCAGCACTGGAGGGATAATCCAGACCTGGAATGACAATCAAGCACTGGAGTGATAATCTAACTCTGGAGTGATAACCCAGCACTGGAGCGATAATCCAGATCTGGCGTAATAATCTAGCTCTGGAGTGATAATCAAGCTCTGGAGTGATAATCAAGCTCTGGAGTGATAATCAAGATCTGGAGTGATAATCAAGATCTGGAGTGATAATCTAGCTCTGGAGTGATAATCTAGCTCTGGAGTGATAATCTAGCTCTGGAGGGATAATCCGGCACTGGAATGACAATCAAGCATTGGAGTGATAATGAGCCCTGGGCAGTAAACAGGAATGTCTCGTTGGACGGAAAGAGTTGATAATATCTGACTCGCATCGGTGGACATTCGGACCAAATGTTAGGCTCATCTATTCTGGTTTCATGCTGATGGCGAATTCGGAGTTTTAATTTGGGCTTGGTCTGATAATAGTTCTTCCCTAAATAGTTTCTCACTCTCTCTCAACGCAAATATGGGTACATATCTTCTAAACTATACCTTCCTCATCCCACCCAATTGGTGTAATTAAATGCATATCTTGCACGGGTACTAATACGCAGAGTGGAAGTATAATTGAGGTGGGTAACGTAAAAAGGGCACATAGGTAAAAATGTTGTTTTGTGAAATCTGAAGTTGATGTTATTAGATTGATTTATGTAAAAATGAAAAAACAAACCAGAACCCTAACAAAAAACTAAATAACAAAATATTATCCCTCTTTAGTGACAAGAAATTACTGTTAATGCATTTTTAAGGGGAAAATAATTTTTTAAATTATTGTTGTTTCATGTTATATTCCCTTTTTACGTAGACAATTTTTGTGGGTAAAAATAAAGTAAGCTACTAACTAACTAACTAACTAACTAACTAACTAACTAACTAACTAACGGTTTCAATGTTTAATGAAGGATACCCCCAAAAAATGTATTTTTATGAAAGTTAACCCAAAAAAATTATTTTTCCACACTTTAAAAATTATGTGAAAATATTCTGTTAGCTACATATTGTTCATTCATTATGATAATTTTCCTTTTTCGTGGTAAAATATTATATTCATTGAAACTATTTTCTGCACTTGTATCGTTTATTTTTACGATATTAACACTCCAATATAAGCCTAATTTATTCACACACACAAAACATAAAATATAACCGATGTGAAAAGGAGGGAATAATGACAATCCACATGAGTCACAGCTGGATAAAAACAGGTGTACCAATCTTAGTTTTTAAAATATCTGTGCCAAATTTTGTGGGAAGGGAACTAGAAACATGGCGAATCAAATGAGTAATTCTGCGTAAAAAGGGCACATAGGCCTATGGGCCCTTTTTACGTCACCCGCCTCAATTATTGATATTATTCTTTGGAATTTAACCGGAATAATAGCTGCATTAGTGAGTACACGAACAAATGCGTAAGTCTCGTCTTGTCGGGCTTACTGGGGAAAAGGGGGGTTGGGGAGGGCAGGTGGACGTTTGTATCAACTGGGTGTGTACTTAATTATTTTTGTTTACTTAGTAGTAAAATGCGGATATACCTCTCCTGTGGGAGATAATGATAGATTTGTCTTCTTTCTTCTTTTCACGTCCATTTGTAAATATCCACCAAGTTCGAGACTCTCTAACAGAAGTATCGTTGCTGGTTTTTGTTTCAGAAGCGGGTACCATGACGACACTAGTGCCACAGCGGGAAGAGCATGTACTGATCCCACCCAACAGTATCAGGGAACTCACGGAGAAAGTGCTCATGTGCGGGATACATCTGCCTGGTAAGTTCTCAACAAATAAGAAAGAAACAGATCTGTCCACTCTTGAATGCTCTTTTATTTTTATTTGTAAGAGCGTTCGAGGACAAATCAGCTGCAAGGTTGAAGGCACTTGGCCCTGTCAAGTGCAAGTCTATTTTGTGGGATGGTGGACGAAAGGGTGAAAGGCGTGGCGTGGCTTCTCAACCGAACAAAGTATACTTCCGCGCCGACAAGAACAGATGGATCACGGAAACCGTAGATGGGTGCTAGATACCGGACAGGTCCTGCGGAAAAATCATCTGTTTGGAAATATCAATTTTCTCGAGAACGAGTGAAATTTTTATGTTAATATTTTCAACACCCCTTCTAAGATAATGTATCGATGTTTATTAATTGTTACATTTTCTTATTTTTTGTTATGAAGCCGGCAGTTTTCTATTGAAAAATGTCAAAATTATCGATATTTGATCACTGTTAAAATTATAGAGGAGGTGTGTATATAAAAAGTGTAACTTAATCAACATGCTTCTATTCTTGAACAAACCGTTTCCGAAAAGAAAATTTCAAAACAATAAAAATTCTTGAAGATAACCGTTTGTTCCCATGGCTCTGCATTTCCACGCCAAATGAAAAGGGCCAATCGCCTTAATTCAGCATTTTGATTTAACCACAATCAATATGAACGCTGTTTAAATGATGTTGTTTATATATATAAAGTAGGTTGTTTAACGTGTACTTTCTAAACACCAACCAAACGACAAGCTTAACGCTAAGTACTAAAGACACTAAAGATGAGCTACTCACTGTTGGGGAATAGTTTTTTTTAACACCGTGTTTCAGGCCTATTCCCTGTTCAGGCTATACGCATATATACCAACTACGCTAATAGGTTAGGGATAAGGTAGGTTGAATCTAAAGAAAGTATACCCACATTCACGTGGAAGGAGAGTGGAGATCAATTTAGGAAAAGCCACCCTTCCTACACTCGACCTTGATTCGAACCCCGAATCTCCTATCTTCGGCAGTTTGGTCGATTGCGAGAATGATGCCTTAGACCATGCGGCCACCGAAGCAGGTTTGGGGAATAGTTCAAAATGATTCAGTTCACTGAAATAAACAAATTATTCTGTCTAGGCCAGTAGTTCAGTCGTTCACTGTTTCATGACTTACCTACACCCATACCAACTATATTATTATATAGTACTTATATATATTGAAACAATGATGTGTATTGCTTGAAGCAGAGGATTGGGGAGATAGGGGGCAGCTAACCTTGACAAACAAAGGAAATGTCAAACATTTAACTCCCTTTCAGCCCAAACAAACCTTACATGGCCACTCATTGGATAATCTCAGCTGTTTATTTTGTTTCTGTGACCGATATCAGCCGAATAATAACGATTACTTACTGTCGCGTCACCTCCTAGTTCACTTTGAACTGTTAGTTCGCGAACCACACATCTCTAAACTCCTAGAGTACACTCCCTATGTGGCCATTGATGCAGTTAGGCCCAAATAATAATAACTTGCATTAATACGGAGATAGTTTAAACCTCGCAAAGGACCAAACCAAGGTATTCTAGATCTTGAATAAAACGTCTTGATAGGGGTGTCCCTCGTAGTAACACTTCGCCTATCGTCTATTATAGAACCCGACCTTTCTTTTAATGCCGAGCTGTACACTCATAGGAACAAAGCATGGAATTCATGGAAAGAGCAGTGCCAGTTTGAATTTTATAGCTATACATATTATTTTCAAGAAACAATATAAAAATAATGGTTTTTTGACATTTATATGATTTGAACTTAAAATAATCGTGTTTGATATAGCCCTAAATATTTTCTATTTTTTGTTTAATATGTGTGTATACTTGTTAATTGAATGTATTCTCTGTTATAATAAGTTTTATACCCTTTAATCCCTCGCATTCTATTTGAACATTATGATAACCCCTCCCAGAATGAATACTATGCTGGACAAATCAACTTGCCTCTGGAATCAACTTGCTAATTAAGTACTTACCTCATTCGTTTTTAATTATTCTTTATTTCACTGTCACAGATTTTAAAATGGTTTTATTGTAAATGTGGATACAATTTCAAGCACTGTCTACTGGAGTTGATTAACATATCTGAAACTGTCACTGGATGGCTTTAAAATATGAATCTTATTTTGGGTACCTCGCGTACTAACATATGCCTCCCTCCCTCTTCCCCCCCCCCCACACCCCTCCCCACACACACCCTCTTTGCCCCAAAGGTGTGAATTTGGAATTAATGAGCTCAGAGTTTTTCATCTTATTCTTTAGAAAGGAATAACTACATTTTGGTAATTAAATGTAATTAAATTAATTAACTGCTTTAATTAGTCTCTAAAACACTTAAAAACAATGATAATCAGTTTTACCAAACTTGTTCTTGGTGGTTTGAGAGTGAGAGCAGAAACTGTCCCTGGTCCATGTGTAAGAGAGAGAGGCAACAATTCTAAGCTGTTATAAGTAGGGACAGGATTTTTCATATTTGCCTTTTCTTTTCCTTGATCGTAAAACATAGGCAGTTGAGATATATACGCATTTCTTGTCGTTACGAATACAATAATATGTTCCTTTTATAGTGCCTACAATTGCTTATTTTTTTGGTTTTTACATATTTTATGAATAAGCGTCTTAAACGCACCTATATCGGTTTTGGCCTTTCTTTTTCATACGGTGTGGATTTTATGCTGAAAGAGAGTCCAGTTTTTTTTAGAAATTGTAAGTTGCGGCATATTTGTTTGGCGTAGGTTTGAAAATAGACACTTGTTGAATATCTTCCAATGTTCGTGAATTGGGTGTAGGACAATTGGAGCAGTGGCAGACATCTTGGGGGGAAAGGACATGCCTTTGCAGGAGAAAAGTTCAACTTATTCGGAAACAGAAAATTTGAAATTTTGTCCCTTGACATCGCGTGAAGTATAACTCGGCTTTTCAAATTATAAAAAACATATCTGAAAATATAACCCATTTCACCTGGTACTGAAAATGTTGAAAACTATCTAGTGATTAACAGCATGTGTCCCACTTCTGTGGTCGAATGGGCTAAGGCGTCACTCTCGCAGTAGACTGGACTGACTATTGAGGGGAAATCGAGATTCAAATCTTGGTCTGGTGCATTTAAGGCGTTTTTACTAAACTGGTTTTCACTTTCCCTTCATGTGCAGATACATACACTTCCTCTAAATTCCACCTTACTTACATCTAACATATTAGTGTAATTAGTACAATATATGCGGATAGCTCGAACGAGTAATGAGACGTGCTGCTAAAAAAAAAAAGCAATGTGAATTCGCTGTAGATAATAAAATAGTAGCCCGCTTCGGTGGCCGCGTGGTCTAACGCGCTACTCTCGCAATAAACCAGACTGCCGATGACTGGGAGATCAGGGCTCAAATCTCGGTTGGGTGTACTGAGGGTGGTTTTTTTCAAAATGGTTTACCATTCTCCCTCTAAGAAAATGCTCTTACACCTCATCTGATTATATCCTTCCCAATCCCTAAAACCATTAGGGTAATAGTACATAAGCGTATAACCCAAACGGGTAGTAAGACACGATACTAAAAAAAAATTAGATGGTAAACTCAATTTTACATTACTTATGTACTTTTATCCTTAAATGCCTTTTGTGGTGTCTAAGGCCCATCATTTTAATACCTATTTTCCTGCCTATTTTTAACATTACTGGTGTCTAATAGTCCACTCCCAGTTATAACTAACTATTCAGTGGCGGAGTAATACGTAAGTAATGAGTGTCATTTATTCCTGCAACATGATAATATAACGAGGTTAATCGTTCAAAGATTGTTACAGATGTTGATATAAAGCAAACAATCTCGCGTGCCTTTGTGGACACGCGTGTCATAGTTTGCAAGTTCCGGGGATGTCATGTTTTAGTAGCGGCTGCAGGTTTTCCCACGTATCATCCACTCACGAAATCACAACTGAACTTATTTGTTTTCTATTAAGACTTATTTTATGGTCCCGTTACAATATCTGTTTTGGCTGTCGTATCGGTGTTACAGATGTTTTAACATCAGAATAAATGGAGGGAGTTCAAATGTAAGTTTATAGTCACCGCATCCTACAGCGCGTTAGGAATGAAGAAGGTTTAAATTAGAGGAAGTGTACTTATATTTGTGTTAAGAGAGAGTGGAGGACCATTTAGGAAAATAAGCCTCAGTACACTTGACAAAGATTCGAAGCCCGATCTCTTCCATCATCGTCAGTTACGTCTGTTTCGAGAGTGACCATTCGACCATCGAAGCGATGGGTTCAAATAATTGGTATTCTTATTTCTTCCTGTTGAAGTAATTGAAATAAGTACAAATATAAATTTTTTGTTCCTGTTTTTTTGTTTTTTCCAAGATACAAAACTATTATCTATGTATACAAACTTAACATTTTAATGGGGGTTGTAAGGAACCGGAGGAAGGGGAGGGGATTGAAATTTAGAAGATATTCTTAGCAGAGTGAAAGTATATATTTTGTTTAATTTTACAATCCCCTAAACAGGCACGTTTGGCTGATTTTTTTTCCTTTTTACATTAATTATTTCAATAGGTATTAAGCATGCACTTTCTAAACACATGAGTATAATTGGCACACGACTTACAGAATAGCTTCGCTGAGAACACCACGTTTCACACAAAACGCACTTAGATGACTTTATTAATCTTTACACACACTTATTTATTCACCTAGAACCGAACCAGATACCCACAAACTTCTGGTCTACCTTTCTTACCTCTCGGCTAAAAACTTCCAACTACCCAATAACAAAAAAAAAAAAGTTTTTTTTAACTTCCCTGTACTCTCCAATTACAAGATCAACTAAATCCTGTCAGCGCCAAATGTCTACTAGTTTTTTTGTTCCAGTCTAGTTCTAATTATGGAACCATCTTTGGAACCTGTAGCCAATAAAGGCGACGTTGTTTTGCTTACAGAATAGTTCCTGTCAATATTCTTTATTACTATTTCTCTTATAAATAAATTTCGTAAGAGAACATTTCATCGAGACAACATTAAAAAAACTATTTGAAATGAAACGATACAGAATGAATGCAGTAATCATAATAATCAAATCTACATCCCCCCCTCTCACCTCCCTCAACCAACTGTAGCTAGTTCAAGGGCTAGACTTTGCAGTAGACCTATAGACCGTCCATCAATTATTGGACCTCATTTGTGACTGTAAACGCTAGTAAGAACTTGGTGGAAAATAATAGAAAGCCTTATTTTGTGGTTAACATTGGAACTTTGTAAATTTATTGTTTTTTAATGGGGGAGGGGTGGGTGTGTGTGTGTGAATTTTTTTTTAATGTAAAGTGAAGTAAAGTCAAACACATTTTAAAACATATGAGGCAAAGTTGAAGATAAGGTTTGAATGATTGTAACACAATGCTACGTCTAATTTTTCAATTTTATATCTGGGTAAGGTAAAAATAAATTATTCTGTTGACATAATATCTGAATTTATCTCTGCTTACGCTATAGATGTAATTTAATCACTAACCACTATAATAATACTAATCATTTTATTGATACTGATAAAATCTATCAAAAGTTATACTTACAAATCGTAATAGCTAAATGTACTAACATGAGAAAGTAGTTTTAATAGCAATATTATCACCAAAGATGTGAGAAACCTTTCCAACTGTTGTCAAGTAGTTGACAGTTAAATTTTACTTATTTGAGGTATTTAACGTGCACTTTTTGAACCGACTGATTATAACATGAGAATTTCTATGAGCGATATCGAAAGGGCCTACCAATTTTGCCGGGAATATACATTTTCACATACCTTCCAAGGTTCTTTTACATGCCACAATCAACATGGGACCGACGGCTTTACTTCTCCTCCGAAGGAAGTTGTGCTACGGATTTTTTATCGCTCAAGAGAAATCCATTGACCCCGGCTGTGTTTGAACCCACGATCATCGGGTCCTGAGGCGACCACTGAGGTCGACATAGTTACTCTGGAGAGTTAGCGCTAGTGTTTGAAAAGAAGTCACAGGCCCGAACAGTGCTGTACGGAGTGTACTGTTGTAACAGTTAATATATTCTAAACTGTTTCGATCGTATCATCATCTGCTTTTATAATGCTACGTTAGGTCTGTGTACGATAACAGATGATTTGGTTGCCTTTTGAGAGTAGCGATTTACAATCGTTATTAGAATAAATCAGCCGAACATGTTGGTGAACCGTGTCCTAGATCGCTGATTGGTACGTACAGGCTAAATACGTCATTAATGATTATCTGGGCCGGAGTTTTCACACCGTCCTCCCGTTGTAAAGAGGGCAACAGAGGTTTTTTTTTAGCACCGCGTCTTACTAACCGTTCGGGTTAAACGCTTAAGTACTAATTACGCTAATGGATTAGGAATTGGGAGGGTTGAATTTAGAGGAAGTGAACCCGCATTTGCGTGGAGGGAGAGTGGAAAACAATTTATGAAAAACCACCCCCAGTTCACCCGACCGAGATTAGAACCTCGATCTCCCCGTCCTCGGCGGTCGAGCTCAACACGACTAGCGCGTTAGCCAACTACGCCACCGAGGCGGGTAGCTAATCTATTAATTAAGTTAATGGTTTTATAGATTAGGAATATTATATTTATATGAAGTGTACTCGCATTTGCGTGGAGAGAGAATGGAAAAACATTTGATAAAAAACCTCCCTCAGAACACCCGACTTATATTCGAACCTTGATCTCCCCGTCATCGGCAATCTAGTCTACTGCGAGAGTAGCGCGTTAGTCCATGCAGCCACCGAAGCTGGTAACACAGAGTTTAATGACTGGGAGCTATGGTGAGACTTCTTGGTCAGTCCTTGTTCATATCCCGTCTTGTGTCTGTCCGTTCAAATGCGTGACCACATTTACTCTCTACGCACCACGTCTTACTACCCGTCCGGAACATCCACTATTTACGTCAATGGATTTAGGGTTGTTAAAGGTTAAATATAAAGGAAATATTATATCCACGTTTGCAGGGAGAATGAGTGGGCAAACGCTTAAAAAAATCCCTCAATACACCTTATTAGGATTCAAACACCAAACTATACATCTTCACTAGTACATTCTATTGTGTGCGTGACGCCTCAGACCACGAGACCACTGACGCGGTTTTAAGAAGATTATAACTGTGGTTGATAGAAGAAGTGAAATAATTTAAAATAAAACTATTTCCAATATCTGTACATATTTATTAAAAATACAAATTAATCCACCCTCTCAAATAACAAAGAGTGTTGGTCGTACTATTTTACTTCTTGAAATTTATAGAAGAAAGCAATGAATTTTCCAAAGGGAATCCAATTTTAACCCCGCTCCTCCCCATAAAAACCTTGATTACGGCCGTGATCAATGTTTTCACCTACTGAATGTTTTCAGAATCATGTGTACATGCCTTTGTGAGAGAAAATGTGCTGAACACAAGAATAGAGCTTTATTTATATAAAATAAAAATTAATGTTTGGTTTCCAATGTTCCATTCGCTTATTTAACCCATTTCCATTACGTACACCTAAAGTTTGTTTTACATTTCAAATGCGGGGTGAAATTTTATTCCCGACAACAGCGGCAATGTTTGTTGGAAAAGAGGGCCTTAAAACTCGCTGGCAATTAAATCATCTCCCTTTGTGTCTATCCTAATAATAACCCGCTGTGGGTTCTGGGTAAACTCAACTCATGTCGGACAGGGATAGGATGGGAAAAGGGTGGGGGGATAGTTTGCGGTAGTACTCGCCCCACAGGCTGACCAAGTGTAGAGATGAGTTGGGAGTTGGATAATAATCACACCACAGGCTGACCAAGGTGTAGAGATGAGTTGGGAGTTGGATAAATAATCACACCACAGGCTGACTAAGGTGTAGAGATGAGTTGGGAGTTGGATAATAATCACACCACAGGCTGACCAAAGTGTAGATATGTGTTGGGAGGTCGATAATAATCACACCACAGGCTGACCAAGGTACAGGTGTGGAGTGTAGTAACTGATCATTGAGTTTTATTAATCAATATTTTACTGTTGACAGTAAGTCTTATAAACAAATAAACACAGGTTTTGGCGTTATGCCATGGATTGTGTAATCGTTACTTTCAATCGCGGGCTTTGTTTATCTGCCACTGGAGCTTTACTAACATTTGGAAATACCTTTTATACTTTGCGAGATAGCAGGTATTTCTTCTTTGTCTTATAAATACTCTGAAGGGGTATTTTGGCTAAGCCATAGTACCTGAAAGGGGTACGCGACTGGAGAAAGTTTGTAAAACACTAACTTAAACAAATAATAAATAAACCTTTACTAGAATAAATTTGGTTTACTTACAAGGCGGATTATAGTGAAGGGGCAAGGCTTTTTTTTTTTTTT
>CABFWB010004899.1:32205-43265 GCA_902151455.1 Timema bartmani
TTTTTTTTTTTTTTACTGGGTTTACATTCCCACCAAGTGCCACCAAGACACAGGACGCAACCTTGGAAAGTTTCTGCACCTTGCCTAGGTCTGAGCAGATATATATTATTCTCATCAACCCCCCGCACTTGTCAAGTGTTCATGTCACCCGCCACCGAAATTCAATTATCTCCCCCCTCTGACTTGTGGCTGTATTGATTTAACGCTAATATGGCCATCTAAGGGGCACTCCCTCTGAAAAGTATGGTAGCCACCCCCCACCCGGGAGGGAGACCCGACTCTACATATTTCATTTGGGAAGTATGGGAAAGTTTAAATTGGTGTTGTTTGAGCTTTCAGCGCACTCTACAGCCTGTCTCCTGCTAGAGGTAGGGAAGCTGTTAGCACGCCTGGCTTTGACTGCGCTGACAAGGCCTCTTTTATGCACGTGGAAGCCGCGGCGGATCCGCTAGTACCAACTATAACATGCGTTTTTCAAACGCTACCACTGTAGGCGAAATAGTTGGGCTCGCAGTGATACCAAGCCTAGCAACAATCCTCAGTTCCGAGTCCCATATACTTGTTCTTTCTCTAAACTCATCGGTTCAGTGTTGAATTCTTCCATATTCAAACCCAACACAACCTCACACGTAAATAACAACCAGTAAACTGATGGGAGGGCACCACTGAGGTTGGTGCAGTTCAGTTGGCAGCTGTGCGAGCTGACGGCAGACCGCTACCGCTTGCATAAAAGGTAGCATTACACTCAATGTATTTAGAAACCGCTCGAACTCTGCGGATTCTAACTACCAGCGGCTGGAATTACAAAACGCGGCGGAAGGTTTACCGCAACAGTTTACAACATGTGAGTATCATGTGCGTGTGAATATTGTTTTTAATATACTCTCTAATTTTAAAGATTCAATTAATTTTTATTTATTTCCCTCGGCCAATTATAAAACGAATTTGAGGTAAATTACAAAATAAAAAGAATTAATTTCAAACTACATTTCAAGGTGTAATAAAATTTACAACACGCAACTGCTCAGCTAACATATCAAGCGCGTGTGACGGAAGGTTAAATGGAAATAAACAATAATTTAAAGCCGACCAAGAACACTTGATTCGGAGTTAGCTATGACTGTGGTTCCAGGTGCTGATAATCCTTTTATTGTGTCACAAGTATGATACAATTATTACATATAGTACAGTTTTCATAGTAAGGGCCTTATCTGAATAGTTACTAGATCTACTTTCATGTATTCATACGTCAAGTCATGTGATCTGCAGCTGTCACCTTTGATGGATATTATCAATACATATAAAATAATAATATATGTATCGATATTAACAGTAAACACATGTCTATTTTTTTTAAAGTCCTAGCAAGATACTAGACCACCGAAGACTAGGAAATTATGGTCCCATCTAGATCGGTGCACTGAGAGTGTTCCCACTCTCCCTCCACGCAAATGCGGGTACATTTCATCCAAGTTCAATCTTCCTAACCCCTAACACATTAGTGTAATTAGTATTATAACCTAAACGGGAAGAAAGACGCGGTAAAAAAAACTACATTTACGCTAAGCGAGAGTGGGAAACATTTATTTTTTTTACGGCTAAAAACCTCCGAGTATACCGCGGCCGAGATTCTAACCCCTAACTCCTTGTCACCAGCCAACTATATCAGATGAAACTGACACCTTAATCCACGTGCCCATTGATGTGGGTCATAAAATGTCACTTTTAGAAACCAATTTTAAGGACAATATAAGACAGTCGTGTGTTTAAAACAAATTAAAATCAAACATTTAAATGGTGTTATTTTTTAGAATACGAGTAACCTGATTTCATTGTCATCAGTAAGTCTCGCAGCAGATGACCCAGATGTTTGAGTAACTTATCAAATTAACCCTTTGACGTCACCTACTTGATGAATTCAAAGCTATTTCGCGAAGAGGATTGTATATAAGATTGATGCACTGAAGCACTTTAAGCACTATCACACTTCAATTCAACCTGCCAGGCCTCTTGTTTACCTGCTGATAACACTTCCCCTCTTCCAATGACGAGTATACACACCCACTAAACTATTTGCGCCTGAACAGCAGTGACTTTTATCTCAAAATCACTTTTTCCTTGTATACTTTTAAAGATAGACAAATGTTTCCGGGAACTTTTTTTAATCCACACCTTAGCAGGAAGATTCCTACAGGACATTTCCGTGAATAAACCAAATATCCTGAATGTAGACGATAAAAAACTACTTCATAGTAAAAAAAAAATGTTGTGACAGTTTAAGACTACTTTTAGAATTCTTGAAGAATTTCTGATTTTTGTTTCAATGTTTTATCGTTTGACACCTTAGCTTAGTCGGTAGAGCGTCTTTCTCCTGAGCTAAGAGTCCTAGATTTGATTCCCGGCATGGCTGAACAATAATTTATCATTGGTGAAATGTTGATTTCCCCTTTCACAGTAATGAATTAAAGTCCGGGGGCTGGATGTTGTGTCTGTTATAGATTTAAGTTAATTTATAAGTAGTGGTGGGCCTATACCTACTTTTCTTGATTCCGATACCTTGATCGATACTGTAATTTCATCTCCTCGGTACTCGATACCATTCTACATAAAATTGAATAAATACTCATTTTGTAAGCATAGAAATAGGGTCAAAAGAAATTTTTTTCAATTTATTTGTTTCCATATGTCACAAAATATGGAAACTAATCAATCAGGCTATTAAAGCCACATATAGAATATTATAGATATTTGTGAGGTCGTATTATTATTATTATTATTATTATTATTATTATTATTATTATTATTATTATTAGCACCGCGTCTTACTAACCGTTCGGGTTATACGCACTTACGCTAATGTGCAATGGTAGGGTGATTGTGAGATGAAATGGAGGACCTACAGTTTAACGTGGAATCCTAACCACGGTGGAGGCCTGGCATTCCTCACATTCACAAGTTGTGATTAATACACATCTTGTCAGAGGTGAAGGAAGGGTTTGGCAATCAGATAAAATTGTGCCGGGACTGAGGATTGAACCTCGGACCCTCAGCACAGAAGTCTAAGACCTTACCCCTAGATCACCAGGTCACCGTGAGGTCGTAGGTTGACATATTATACGTCAAGAAAGTAAGCATATTAAAAAAATAATAATCGCACACTATTTACACACACAATAAAAAATATGTCATCTTCAGTTGAATTAAACTAAACTTACCAAAAGGCTGAGGAAAATCAACCTTATGAAGTGAATGTTTACGCGGCTATTCCAATACAAAATAAGTGTTCTCGTTAGGTTCATTTTCGATATACAGTTCCCTTTTATAAGGGAAAATCGACCTTGTGTCGACCATGACCATGTTGATAAGTTTCAAAGGAATGGTTATGTTTATACTGAGTGTGGGATGGTTTAGAGCTGAGCGAAGAGAATAGGTGGACAAAGCAAAACTACAACTTGAAACTAATGATTAACCACTAGCGTTGTTCTGATTATTATCGTTTCTTCCTTTCTCCCCTATTTCTTAAAATCATTCGAATGATTCATTCAATTGTTTTTAAAATAATCGAATGATTATTCGATTATTTAAATCAATTGATCACGTCCATAGCTATCCCCAGCCCGTTTGAGGAGTTGGTCATTTTTTTTTAGCACCGCGTCTTACTACCCGTTCAGATAATACACTTATCTACTAATTTTACTAATTGTTCAGAAATTAGGAAAGTTTAATTGATAGAAAGTGCACCCTCATTTGCGTGGAAGGAGAGTGGAAAACCATTTCGAAAAAACCTCAGTGCACTCGACCGGGATCGAACCCCAATCTCCCAGTCTTCGGCAGTCTAGTCCAACACAAGAGTAGCGCGTTAGACCCCGCGGCCACCGATGCGGGTCATTAACCGTGTTGAATACTAAAGGATGGTATCGAGATTTCTAGCGCATAGTATCGATTATTGCGATACCAGTACCAAGGGTATCGAGGATTCGATTATTGGTATTGACCCACCCTAACTATGAGTCATGCACTGATATAATCAGTCGGTTCACAAAGTGCACGTTAAATACCTTAATAAATTAAATGAAAATCAAATGTCTTATTGTTAAAACTTGTCAAATGAAACTTGCCGTGACGTCACAGGCAGGAAACTTCCTTGGCGAAATAAAGAAGGAATTGGACAAGTGACATGTTCGCGGTAACCGGAACCCTGTACCTTTTAAACCGTGGGAACTGTCGGTCCGAGTCCCTGGCGGCGAGTACGTGTCTGCATTGTCCCACATGCGTGGTCGTCTTACGTTCCGGCAATAATGGCGGGTTTATAAAAGGAGCAGAAGGGTCTCTTGTTGCGCAATTATCGCGGGAGAAGAAGCGGCCCCCAAGTGGGTCGCGGATGTTAGCTTGGACGACCCACATTCCCCCCCTCTCTCACCTTTCACCGCGGGGATCAGATTGATGGAGATACCGACACCTTATCACCCCCCTCAGACCACAGACACTTCGTTGATTGAGGAACTAGGAGGGCAGTGGCTGGAGTTCTAGGGATAATAGACTACACAGTTCTAGGGACAATACACTGTTCTAGGAATAACATACCCTTTTAGGGATAATACACTACAGTTCTAGGAATAACATACACTTTTAGGGATAATACACTACTCAGTTCTAGGAGTAACATACACTTTTAGGGATAATACACTACACAGTTCTAGGAATAACATACACTTTTAGGGATAATACACTACACAGTTCTAGGGATAGCCCAAAACAAAGCTTGTAAATAGTATGTTGCCTGCCGATTCATTAACAAATCGTAAGTTATCCTTCGATAGCGTTATGAGCCACGCGGGGGAAAGGCGTCAATCTCGTCTTGTCCGGTTTTCCGGCAGAGTGGGAAGATTCCAGCCCCTCCAGGTGTAATGATGTGGCTTTTCCCTAAATGGTTTACCAGTTTTCCTCCCCGTGAATGCGGATTCAATCCCTCCAAATTCTACCTTCCTTATATTTAAATAATTAGTGTCAAAATGCGGATAGTCCGAATTAGAATAAAGGGTTGGGGGAGGCTGGTTTCATTTTTATTTAAACGTTCAAACAAGTGTATGTGATAAAAACGGACTATTTGAGGTGTTGATGTAAGGCTGGTGACACTTGACAAAGGGCGTCGAGCCAGGGACCTCAGGAGGGGCGACCAGACAACTGGATAGCTCAGTGGTAGATAATACGAACATACAACTGGATAGCTCAGTGGTAGAAAGGACGAACATACAACTGGAATAGCTCAGTGGTAGATAATACGAACATACAACTGGATAGCTCAGTGGTAGAAAGTTGGTGCACTATGTCAAAACGCCAAAGCTTGGTTTCTATGTTCGGTTCAAACTAATTAGCGACATAGCGAGTTCTTATTCTAATAATTCAGTTTGAAAAATAACTAGAGTATTATATTTCTGTCTTTGTTTCCATGAACCGCGCCTAGAATCATCTCGTTGGGTCTTTTTTCTGTTCCAGGTATTCACGACTACGAAGGGCGCGCGGTGGTTGTTATGGACACTACAAGCCTCACCAGAGTATGTCTAGAACCTCACCAAGTAGCTTCTCTGCTGCTCTATTACAACACATTACCCAGGTAAGTCAGCTTTCTGCTGCTCTATTACAACACATTACCCAGGTAAACCAGCTTCATACACTACTCCTGTACTGGTCTCATGTACCCCGGTCGAGGTCACACGTCATCTTGTCATACACCTGTCGATATATTCCCCACCTCCCCTCACCCACGCACTCTTTCATCTGAAGCAGTTCCTGTTCTTGATTGTTGACACTGATAGTTGTTGAACTAGTTTGGGACTTGATAAACTGATTAACAGAGCTCGCACAGTATGTGAATAGTTCTCACGCCGACATACATTGTTTTTTTGCTCCTGGTAGAACATGAACGATGTCATATTGATTAGTTGAGGCACGAGTTCCTAAACGAAATAACTGTGTCTTGAAGAATCGCGTGTGTGGACGGTCGTCTGGCCATCAACTATCTGGTCAGGAACGTCATAACTGCCACGAGCGGTCTTTCTAAGCATGAACTGGTGGTGATGTTGTGGTACTTTGTGGTAATTTTTGCTATAGAAGATGTTGTGGTACCTCTTGTTGCAGGAGATGTTGTGGTACTTCTTATTGCAGAAGATGTTATGGATGTTGTACTTCTTGTTGCAAGAGAAGTTGTGGTACTTCTTGTTGCAGGAGATGTTGTGGTACTTCTTGTTGCAGGAGATGTTGTGGTATTTCTTGTTGCAGGAGATGTTGTGAAACTTCTTGTTGCAGAAGATGTGGTTCTTCTTGTTGCATGAGATGTTGTGGTACTTCTTGTTGTTGAAGATGTTGTGAAACTTCTTGTTGCAGGAGATTTTGTGGTACTTCTTGTTGCAGAAGATGTTGTGAAACTTCTTGTTGCAGGAGATGTTGTGAAACTTCTTGTTGCAGGAGATGTTGTGAAACTTCTTAATTGCAGGAGATGTTGTGAAACTTCTTGTTGCAGGAGATGTTGTTAAACTTCTTGTTGCAGGAAATGCTGTGGTACTTCTTGATGCAGGAAATGCTGTGGTACTTCTTGATGCTGTGGTATTTCTTGCTGCAGATAAGGTGGTACTTATTTAGCAAAGTGTTATCTGTGTTCCTGTTTGTCCTCTGCAGGCCGGAAAGACTGAAGGACGGACTCACCCTGCTTGTGGTGAGCGGAGCGGCGGAGCACTCGACGCTGTCTCTTCTGGACAAGGCCCTACTGCTCGTGGTGGTGAGTTCGAACTTGCTTCATGTTGGATGTCATCAGGGGGCTGTCTCACGTTCAGTATCTTACTGGATCTTGTGATTTGTAACATGTGTGGTTGGTCAAATGAAAGATTAGAAACAGTAGGGACAGTTCATGAATATATAACCTCCACCTGCCTTGCTACCCATTCAACATTCCTCGACCCGCCACTGAGGTCCACAATTGAACACACTAGTCTAATAGCGGCCGCATAACATTGGGTTAGTTTTTGTCAAGTTATGCAAAAACGAGAATATATATTTAATTGTGAGTGAAATAATAAGTATTTTAAACATGTTAAATTTATATATTAAACGAATTTACCGTATAAAATATACCATCTTTAATACGTCAATTTAATACAGTAGATGTAAGGAAGAAATTAAACATAGGTTGGAGCTTTCGTGGATTCTTCCTGCGCAAGTCCAAACTTACCGTTCTCGTCTTCGAACATCAAATGTTACGACAGTAGATGGATTACTTTTCCAAAGAAGCTTTGAGGGCCGCCATTTAGAAAATCCTGGTTTAGATAATTTTTTTGAAAACTACCAGTTATGATGATTATGCTGACAAAGGTTTCAGTCTCGTATTGTCTAGTATACCGGGACGTGGAGACTTGGGTTCGTATCCTGGTATGGCGCTTTGATTTGTATTTTTACTAAACGATTTCCCATTTTCCCTCTCTTTCTCTCCACGTGAATGTGAGAACACCTTTGTCATGCTATGTCTTCCTCATTCCTACCTCATGAGTGTCAATATGTGAACAGCCCGGACGGGTGGTAGGTAGGACTTGGAGCACAGGAAGAAATATATATTTTTGGATTAGTTACAAATATAAATTTTAAATTTATCCAACTCGATAGGGAAAAAGGGTGGTAAGGGTTATTTTTATGGTAAATATATAATGATTTATTGAGAAATCATACATACCAAAAATATTTTTTAAATAACATACAAATAAAAAATACTCTTTAATTTTAGCTGCTAGAGATTTGAAAATTTCTTTTATCCAAGCTAAACTAGTAGTAATGTTTGAAATCAACCATTTGGGTTGAGACTCAGGGCCCCACGGATGATCCAGCCCGGATGTCCCGACTATATGAATGGGCCGTCATCAGTCGCTTCTAAAGGTTGTCCTTCGTTTCCTAGTCCCCCTCTTGCCCCCTACACTTGATGCCCTGGAACTCTATTTAACGGTTTATAATAATTGGGTGTTCGATATCTCTTAAGTGCTCCCCAGTTTAATGTGTTCGTGTCAACGAGAATGTGGTGCGTGCGTTTATTGGGTTATTGGAGCGAGCCAACTGCCCACGCCATCTGTCAGAGCCATCGGCCAGAGCCCTCAGTTAGAGCCATCGGCCAGAGCCCTCAGTTAGAGCCATTGATCAGAGCCCTCGGTTAGATCCATTGGTCATAGCCCTCGGTTAGAGCCATTGATCAGAGCCCTCAGAGCCATTGATCAGAGCCCTCAGTTAGAACCATTGATCAGAACCCTCTGTTGGAGCCATTGATCAGAGCTCTCGATTAGAGCCATTGGTCAGAGCCCTCAGTTATAGCCATTGTTAAAGCCATTGGTCAAAACCCTCGGTTATATCCATTGGTTAGAGCACTCAGAGCCATTGATCAGAGAACTCAGAGCCATTGGTCAGAGCCTTTGGTTAGAGCCATTGGTCAGAGCCCTCAGTTAGAGCCATTAATCAGAGCCCTCAGTTAGAGCCATTAATCAGAACCCTAAGTTAGAGCCATTGATCAGAGCCCTCAGAGCCATTAATCAGAGCCCTCAGAGCCATTGATCAGAGCCCTCAGAGCCATTGATCAGAGCCCTCAGAGCCATTGATCAGAGCCCTCGGTTATAGCCATTGATCAGAGAACTCAGAGCCATAGGTCAGAGCCCTTGGTTAGAGCCATTGGTCAGAGCCCTTGGTTAGAGCCATTGGTCAGAGCCCTCAGTTATAGCCATTAATCAGAGCCCTCAGTTAGAGCCATTGATCAGAGCCCTCAGTTAGAGCTATTGGTCAGAGGTTCGTCACAGTAACTAAACCTTTTACTTTTACCGCATCACACACCCATCCGGGTTAGCCGTATTTAATTACATTAGTGGGCAGGGAGGAGGAAAGTAGAATGCATAGGAAATATACCAGGATTGGCGTGGAGGGAGATTGAGAAACCATTTATGGAAAACCCACCTCAGTACACCCGGTCAGTATTTAAACCTCAACCTCCTCATTACAGGCAAACAAGACTAGATGGAACTGACGCCTGTGTCCACGTGCCCACTTGTGTTGGTAGTAAATAGCTGTTGTAATATTTGTTTCGTATGTGTTTTGTTTGTTCGTTTGTAATGTCCATGTCATGCATTGGTATAACTGTCAGAGAGGAAAGTGCAAGGTATTATCCGGGGATATAGAGCACGTATACCGCAAGAATGTAGAGCACTTCTTTTTCAACGATTTAAAGCACTCCTACCTCAACAATTTAGAGAAGTCTTACCTCAAATATTTAAAAACTTGGTTTTCCTTGACTTGGTTGAACACTTTCTCGAACCCTCTTCCCTCCGTCCCCTCATCATCCTGGTCCCACGTGCTCGTTACGTCACTCACCGTATGTTATCAATCATCGCCTCAGGTGTAGGGGGGGGACCTCCCACGTGGGGAACACGTGGATTCAGTCTTTTACACAAGACCACGATAATGATGGCACTTAAGTCAGGGCGTGTGATTCGACGTGGCCACGTGGAGGTAGGATGACGTCATATTTTGCTGTCAGTTTGAATTTTGATGAGTCATTTGTTAGTGCTTTTAATAGGGGAGATGAAGGAGATAACGCTATTTTTTTTTCCGGAAGAGAGAATGTTTTAAAGAGGTTATATTGACTCTAAGAAAGGTATTCTTATTGTTAGTTATTCTGAGAGAGGCTATTCCTCTGTTAATTTCTTTCTGACTGTGTTTTCTTATCCCTACCCCATTAGATTAGTTGAAGAGTACTGACGACCGTGACATTATTATTGGGAGAGACACACGCACTGGTTATATTTACTCCGTGTGATAGTTGTGGTATGTGAGACACACGCAGGGGTTTTATTTACTCTGTGTGATAGTTCTGTCCTGTGAGACACGCGCAAGGCTTTTATTTACTCCGTGTTATAGTTGTGTTATGTGGGACACACGCAGAGATTTTATTTACTCCGTGTTATAGTTGTGTTATGTGAGACACACGAAGAGATTTTATTTACTCCCTGTGATAATTGTGTTATGTGAGACACGCGTAGAGATTTTATTTACTCAGTGTGATAGTTGTGTCAAATGGCTCAGAGGGAAGTGCCCTAAAAGGAAAACTAAATAATTTTTATGTAAACGTGCGGTATCTCTTGACGTATTTTAAAGTGTTTTTTTAAACATAATGGTGTGGTGGTGTTGGATGCTATGGATTTCATAGCACTTCAAAAAGTGTTCATAGGAAAAGCCTTTTATAAAATACAAATATATCTCGTTGCGGTCAACATTGATAACATTTTACTATATTATTAGTGTATTATTTTATAAGTATTGAAAATATCTATCGAAAGTGACAGATGCGATTACATGAATTGACTTATGAATACGTGAAAATAGATCTATCGACTTTACTAGCTATCAGATAAGGCTCTTACTATACAAATATGACTGTATTGCTAGATATTGAGAAGGAATACATTATTATAAATAATTCCGGGGTAAGGAGCATGTTAAACCCCCAACATACCCCCCTCAATACGGCCCTGAGAACTGATCTCGATCCAAATGTGTGATATATATATATATACAGCAGGAACAGGATGACCGTCAAGACTCAATGGCAAAGTGGCAAAAGGTAGCTCATGTTTGCCATCGTCGTTTGTTTCAGAAACAAATGAAGGTCGGCAGCGTACTGATATGGAGGCGGCCTGATTGCTCCTACAAGGGCAACACCAGACTAGAGACCAGCAAGATTAAGGTGAGTTCACATAAGTTTTCCAAGTTTGGTTCACACAATCTCTTCAAGGCGAGTTCACACAATCTTCTCAAGGTTGGTTCACATGACAGCACCCATTACACCCCATGTTGTTTGTTCTGTTCATCCAGTGCCAGGTGATCAAGGACGAGACAAACCTCAGACAGCTGCTCCCAGAAGACCAACTACCTACGTCCTGCGGGGGTCGAACCAGCCACGACCAGATCGAGTGGGTCGAGTTCTACAAGGTTGGTTGCCGTGTCACCTAACATCACACTATATCACCATCAACATCATCCCC
>CABFWB010004900.1:0-52245 GCA_902151455.1 Timema bartmani
ATTCCGTTCAGAAATCTTACGAGTTTATAGAAAGAGAGAGAAAGTCTGTGCGGTGCGCCGTACCATTTATTTTTTATTTTGTTTTTATATCCAAACAGGATTCTTATATTTTGTTGTATAGTGTTAATGTAGCTGCGATATACCCTTGGTATTACCTGTAAGGAAACTTACCTTGCATTGTTCCACTATGGTACAGCTTATAAGATAGGCTCATAGTGTAATATTGTCTCAAGTAATAATTAACACAACGTTATTGTGACCAATAGGGTTGTATTCTACTTTTAATGTTTTGATCCCTTATCAAAAAGTTAAATTTATATTTATATTCGGACATGATATTGTAATAAAGAGTTTGTCAGAGAGTTATTATGATGACATATTACTTTGTATTGGTTCTTTGTCACTGTCTGACCTTGCTGCTATGTGTGAGATTGTATTTGGTAGAGTAATATATCAGTAACATATTCAAGAGAGGGGAAATGAACATGTGGTATATTTACCCTCCTTTCCCCTCCAAGATATCAAATAATGTTTATAAAATCTTCAAACATATAAAATAAAACTTTAAAATGGGTCACTGAAGATGTCGAATGCATAGGTTACATTTTAAGAGCAGGATTTATATTCAAAAGTCGCTCTATACGCATTAAAATCGCCCCTAAAATTTCAAATTAGAAAACAATATCTATAAAAACAATAACTTCAATACATTGCTTGCCCCCTAAAAGTATATTTCTGGAAGTGCTGCTGGAATAGATGGCCAAGAGGAGTAGGTTATTGATGGAGAATTGACTGACTTGGGTTAAAATGATATCATGCAGTTTAGTGGACATTTAATTAGTTAAAAACAGTAGAAATTTTTTAATTATAGGTCCAAGGTATTACTAAAAGAACTTTCTTAATTAGAGGTCCAAGGTATAACTAAAATAATTCTAAATATTCAAAATTCTAACCAACCATTTTCGTGAGTATCTAGGCAGCTGGTACACAATAAATTAATAACCTTAAAATATTATACATGTAAACAAACAGATTTTATATATGCTGTACAAAACACACATACACAATATATACATAGGTACAGTACATGAAAAAACAAGGAAAATTAAGCACAAGATTTTAAAACTTAGAAAAATTAGCACATGAAAGTTGCAGACTTAGATCAAAATTGATGAAAGCCGAGCCAACACATCCCCTATATTAGGCAACCCGCTCGCCACCAGTGCAGAATTTCCCACCTTCTCATTTGCTATTGTGTCAATAGGCTAACTACAACCTTATTTGACATTATCAGCACAAGGAGGATTTAGTAAAGATCGTTAAGTTAGGTTTGAAATGAGTGCAAACTTGAAAAAATTAACAATCTATAGGCCTCGAATCATCCAAATATTTATTTCTAAAGTTCGAATCAAATATTATTTTTACCGTTGGTTTGGATAAAAATGTCAAGAGGAATTATGGTGGACTCGAATTAAACAATTTTTCGAGTTAGCCCATGTCTAATTAGCCAAATCCTACTGTATAAGCTTTACACGTACCCCTGTAGAGACATTCCCGTGAAAGTGTTTATGATCGATCGTACCAATTAAACTGAATCAGACGGTACTTTGTGAACTTAATTCACACGTTGCAAGCCCTAATTTAAGAAACCAATTCAAGTCCTGTTTGTTTTGAAGCCTTACCATATTTAGATAATCAGATTAACCCCTTCCCCCTTGTTCCTCTACATAGAGGGGTCACGATTATTTCTCATACTGTCCTGAAAGAGTTCGTCCTTCAGATATGTTATGAGAATCCTCGTTCCATCATCTTCCCTCCAAAACACAGCCACCGACTGAAACCATGAATGAAGGGAAGATGGAAGGAAGCTCTTTGGAGGGATTGCAGGGTGCACTGTCTTATTAACCTATTAACCTTGAGGTACACTCCGTTCAGATATAGACTGGGAAAAACTTCAGTTCAAACAAAACTGAGTGATAGCTGAGTACATGAAGGTGTTGTCAGCAAACACTTGCATTTCTTTGTTCTACGTTATGGCTTATGATAACCTAACATTCTTGTTTTGATGTGCATTAAACAAACTAAACAACACAAGGAAAAATTAATGTTTCGAAAATAAATAACCATTCATAATCTACACCAAATTTAATCCAAGACTTAAATTGAGAAATACAAATTACAATGATTGATTGTTTCCTAATAATGTTACAAACATTTACTTTAAAAATATATATACTGACCCACTTCGGTGATTGAATGGTTTAAGGTGTTCCTCCCATAATAGGCTGTAGTGTTGATGACGGGGAGATCAAGGTTTTAGTCCCGGTCAGATATACTGAGGGTGGTTTTGCCTAAATGATTTTCCAATTTCCCTCCCCGTAAATGCGGTAACACTTCCTCTAAATTCAATATCACTCATCCCTAGCACATTGGCGTAGTTAATACATAGACGTATAATCCAAACGGTTAGTAATATGCGTTGTTAAAAAAATATAAAAAAACTCAATCATAGGGTTTTCCTTATCACACAAATTAAATGTTCTAAAAACCAACGTATAAAAGTGAGATGCTTGTTTATTTTCCCTCTGATCACTCTATTCTCCCATATACCTGCCAAAATAGGTTACAAACCCACACCCACTTCCTGACCATCAACTTTCAACCCTCTAATCACTTAATTACAGACAAATTATAGCGCCCAGCGTGTTAGTTTTGACTCCATAAAACTTATTAAATCCTCGGCGCTAACTGGATGATGGAATATCAGTGAGTTTCAAGCCCCTCGAACAAATCTTCCCAAAGCAGTTAGCTTTGAGATAGCAGCGTTAGGGTTGACTCTAGGGTCCAGACACAGATGAATGCATCCGTTCATCTGCTTATATTCTGACCAAAAGGTGAGCCTATCAGTTGATACAAAGGGATCCCCGCCGGATATTGGCGTTTAGTTCGAGGCTCAAAGAAGGATATTAGTTTCATTATGAGATGGAGGTGAAACCTTGAATTAAAATAAGAGTATCGCAGCCATTTGTTCGTTGGATGTGGTTCTTTATCAAAGGAGAGTGAATTCTCGGGGATCCACGTCCACCATCTGGGGGTGAAGCTCCCTGATAAATTGGGGTACAAGTTTTATGAATGAGAACAAGCTTGAATTATTATTCAACAAACATCGTTAGTAAAAAGTGTGTGTTTTAGGAATAAACAACAACAGTTTTTGTGGGTTTTACTTTATTTAACAATACAACTTTCATAGGTAGGGTCTGTCTAACAGCTATAAGAGTTAATATATCTATATTAACGTGTTCATACGTCAAGTCATGGGACATGCAGATGCCACTTCTTATAGGAATTATCAATTCATTTTAAAGAACAATAATAATATAGTAAAATGTCCTCATTGATGAGAGCAAATTTTTTTAAAAATATTTTCTAAATGTCCCTTTATGTGAAGATTGGACAAGAGTCAGCATGGGAAACGGATCAAGGCCAGGGACGGATCTATTTGCAGGACACGCTAAATGCAGGTTGTACTTCTAGGGCGAGGTTGAAGGGGACGTGAGAAAGGACAAGTGTTTTTGCAATATTTATAGCAAAACTTTTTTTGGCCAAAATAAGTCAAATATCTTTAATTTTCTTCACATGTTGATATCAACAGTTGTTGAATATCTGTCAAGGGTGTCACGGAATTTAATGACAACTTTTTCTCCACATTTATAAGTTTGTCATATAATGCCGCTATGCTCATGACAGATATTCAACATCTGTTGATATCACCGTGTGGAAAGTTTTAAACCCACAGGAAGATCGAGGTTCGAATCTAGGTCAGCTGTAATGAAGGTGGTTTCCCTCCCTTTCTCTCTCCCAACGCAAATACAGGTACACTTCTTATAAATATAACCTTCCTCATCCCTAAAATTATTAGTGTAATTAATACATAAGCGTATAGCCCGAACGGGTAGTAAGACGCGGTGCTAAAAATATATCTATAAGATAAAGAAGACCCTTCCCATGAAAATTGGACTGTGCCATCTCTTAGAGGTAGGTTCGAATCTAGGTTGAGTAGAATATTATAGTCTCGAGGAAGAAGCGAGATGCTAGCAGCCTCAGACGCTTCTGCTCGGATATTGATCAAATTAACGTTCACGTGACGTAAAGATACATAGTGTGTGATTAAGATTCATTTACGTCAGCCTTTGGTCCAGAGGTCTGAATTCCTTGCTACTAATCTTGAGGTTCCGGGCTTGATTCCCGGTGGTGCCACGGGTATTTTTCCAGATGGGGAAATATTTATATGATTTCCATGGCCTTGTTAACTAGGTTTATGACTTCTACTGGCAACACATTATCATCATCATCATCATCTCATCGGGTCAAAGTAACCGCACCTTCAAAATACCCCAACCTCATAAGTTCGTCACAGCCAGTAGAAGACCAGGAATGTTTAGTCGACAAACTCTGGTGGGACATACTGAAAAAAAAATATATTAATTTAAATTTAACTTAACGTAAAAACTTGTTTAAAATAGAGATGACTAATTAGAGTGGATTGGAAACAAATTGTTCACAAAGATAAAACTCTAACAATTTGTGTTGATTAGTGTCCAAGAGCGCTAAGGACGCGAGGGTTTGGTTTTATCGAGGCACGAACTATAGCTTAGTAAGCGTCAGTACGACAACAAACTGAGGTACTAACCGCTCACCTGGTAGGAACACGTGGTACACTCCACGTGACGTAGAGGGAGAATCATCCCCTGTACATTGCTTGCGTCACGTCAACATTACAATAAGTGTGTCGGGATGGCGCCAGGAAAATTATTACGTTACATAACACTTACGTTAACTAACACTTAACTTACGTTGTATCATACCTACGTTAAGGCTTGATTCCCGGTGGTGCCACGGGTATTTTTCCAGATGGGGAAATATTTATATGATTTCCATGGCCTTGTTAACTAGGTTTATGACTTCTACTGGCAACACATTATCATCATCATCATCATCTCATCGGGTCAAAGTAACCGCACCTTCAAAATACCCCAACCTCATAAGTTCGTCACAGCCAGTAGAAGACCAGGAATGTTTAGTCGACAAACTCTGGTGGGACATACTGAAAAAAAAATATATTAATTTAAATTTAACTTAACGTAAAAACTTGTTTAAAATAGAGATGACTAATTAGAGTGGATTGGAAACAAATTGTTCACAAAGATAAAACTCTAACAATTTGTGTTGATTAGTGTCCAAGAGCGCTAAGGACGCGAGGGTTTGGTTTTATCGAGGCACGAACTATAGCTTAGTAAGCGTCAGTACGACAACAAACTGAGGTACTAACCGCTCACCTGGTAGGAACACGTGGTACACTCCACGTGACGTAGAGGGAGAATCATCCCCTGTACATTGCTTGCGTCACGTCAACATTACAATAAGTGTGTCGGGATGGCGCCAGGAAAATTATTACGTTACATAACACTTACGTTAACTAACACTTAACTTACGTTGTATCATACCTACGTTAAACTAGCCTTACGCTACGTTTTATCATCCTTAAGCTACGTTACGTCACCCTTAAGATGTATTATTTTAATTAATTATTGCGTAACTTTGAAGTTTCATCACTATTTCTATATATCATCCTTACATTTCGTAGTGTTACATAAAATATGTAATCATAGCATGATAACGTTACGTTACATTATCCTTACGTTATGCTACCTTATCCTTACGTTAGATAATCGTTACATTGAGGTACGTTACGTCATTCATTCATCACAATATATTTACTTTACATCATATTTAAGTTTCATTACATTATTATGTTACGTTTCGTCAACCTTACATCGCGTTAGGCCATAATGATCCTTACGTTACGTTGATCGTGATCTCAACAATACAGTCCCATTAGCGTGAAACTCCTGTAGTACTACAGTAGTAGCTCATCTCCAGGACTCGTGGATCAGGAGCACATAACAAGGCTTCAACTAACACACTTTATAGACTACAACCCAAGTCTTGAAACAGCAACTACCTGAATAAAGAGGACACAGCCATTTAATGCTCACCTCCCCTACATTTCATCTCCCAGGGGAAAATACCCTTCACCACATGAGGGGGGTAGAAGGACTCAATAAATCACTGCTTTTTTATAAACCAATCAAAGTTCGACCCTCACTAATCATCATCGAGAGATTTGCTTGCAAGTATAATTACGTTTGTTCACACAAACATTTCTAAATGATGCTTTTCCTCTAACTAAGGGTTTTTATTTTGTTAGGGAATGAATGTAGGTATTTACTATTCATGTCTTCTGATCTTAAACAGTGATTACATTACATTTACCTATGACGTCATGATTATAATATTCATACCATGAAAAACCGTGAATTATCCATTCAAAATATGGCCTTAAAATATGCCCTAAAATATACTCTAAATTTATTAATATGGCTTTTTCCAGTTAACAAACATTTGATAAAATTGACTGAAAATATTGGATAGTTAATTTAAATATAATATTCTGAAAATTGAAAATGACACCTGGACACGGGAAACGAACCCGGGACCAATGTCCAGGTGTCATTTTTCAATTTTTAGAATATATCTAGATGCGAGTAAATCCTCACCAATACAAATATAATAGCTTTGGCTATTTGATTCTTAATTTAAATAGGATGAAATTTGTTTATAAAGAAATATTAGGTATAAAAATATGATTTATTTAGACATTTCAAAAAAATAATCAAAAGTTATTAACCTATTATGTGTTTTTTTTACTGCTTCTTGCTTCTTATTTGGGCTGTTTACATTTGATTATACCAAGAGGTGAGAGATGTGGAAAAAATAATCAAAATGAGCCCATATTTGCGTGAGAGAGTGGGAAACCATTAATTTAAAAAAATGCACAGTGCCTGGATTTGAACCCCAACTTTCCCGTCACTGACTCTAGACGAACTTTGGTGCTTAGTTCTCGTTTATACCTAGGCGGGTAGTACGATGAATAGATGATCAGATAACATTTCGACTGTCATAAATAGATGGGTTGATTAGAGCATCATGCTAATAACGTGAAGGCCGTGGGTTTGAACCCCACACAGGCCACTACTTTATACTTTTGAGATTATTATCCAAAATTATTTTCAAAATTTTATTCCAGGTCTGATTAAAGTTATTTCGATGTATAAACATAGCTATACATAGCCATCTTCAGAATTATTAGATATAAGCTTTTACATGGTGATATTAACATTTTTTGAATATCTGTCGAGGGTGTTCTGGAATTTAATGACAACTTTTTCTCCTAATTTAAAAAGTTTCTCATCTAATGCCATCATGCTCATGACAGATATTCAACAACTTTTGATACCATCGAGAGAAGAAAATTAAACTTTTTTTTTCTACTAATTTATTTTGTCAAAAAAAAAAAGTTTTCTTTTAAAGCCGCCAAAAATGGATATTTATTTTGCATTTTTTTGCATCCCACCTCAAATGTACTTACCTGTATAAAATTATTTGAAGATTTTTGAGGATGATTGTGTTTATTTAAGTCAAATTTAAGTTTTTTTTGCCAAACGGGAGTGGGAAAAACTGTTGAGATACTTTGAGTAATTTAAACATCCTTTTCATCAATTTTGGGGTACTTTGTGAAATTGTTCACAAAGTAGTTTTTATAAATAATCTATATGCAACAATTTTACCAACATTTTAGCTTTCTATCCAAGCAAGAAATGTCATATAAGTTTATGAATCAATGAATGAATCAGTTGAGAATTTCTCATCCATACAGATATATGTTCATCATATTATCTTTTTCAAAACTATTAGAGGCATCACAGTTTACAGTGATACTACTGTACATTAAACACGCCTCGGGACTCACAATTATATGATGAACCAGTGCCATACATAAAATATATTTTTTTAAACTAAATAAAATATATATATTTCGCTTCATAATCAACTGAGTTCTTGAGAGCTTTCAAATTACCACTTCAAATTAATTTTAATGTATCTACCGGAAGTGTATAGTTTAAAATAAAACTAGCGGATCGTTAAAGCGATGGTGTAGATTATTGCACTAAAGTGTTTTCAAAAGTTTTTTTTGGAAAAGTTATATAGAATAAGGCTGCACTAGACTTTATAGCTAAGGGTTTGCTCGTCAAATGCTATCAATTATCGGGGTTCCATTCTGAGCAAAACGTACATTTTCCGCTTTCACACAAATGGCAAGAGACATCTAATGAACCTTCTCTAGGGTTGCAAAATGGCAGATATTCTGGTATTTAACCTGCCCGGCCAGTGATAACACCAGTTTTCTTCCCAGGGCGAGTAGCCAGTCGGTAAAATATAAATTACAGCAGAAAGCCAGTATTTTTCATTTTTTTTAGGATGGAGGGAAATTTCTTATGGAGAAGGGAAGTATTTTGATTGCTGTGGGAAATTTCCTTTGCAAACATGGCAAGCGTGATGTCCAAACAGTTGTGTATCTAGTGCGTGTTTAAAGAAGAGAAGTTGTTCTAACCTTATTTATATCAACAAGTTGTGTATCTAGTGCGTGTTTAAAGAAGAGAAGTTGTTCTAACCTTGTTTATATCAACATATCATTTGATAGGGTTAAAGAATTCAAATATTTAGGAACAAATTTAACTAGCAATAACAATATTAGATTGGAGATTAGGAAAATAATACAGTAGGGACATGCTTGTTATTATTCGGTCAATAAACTATTGGTGTCTCGTCTGCTGTCAATAAATGTAAGTCGGTGACCTGGTGGTCTAGGGGTAAGGTGTCAGACTTCTGTGCTGAGGGTCTAGGGTTCAATCCTCGGTCCCTGCACAGATTTATTTGATTGCCAAACCCTTTCTTCACCTCTGACAAGACGTGTATTAATCACAACTTGTGAATGTGTGGAATGCCAGGCCTCCAACCGTGGTTCGGATTCCACGTTAAACCGTAGGTCCTCCATTTCATCTCACAAACACCTTACCATTACACACTAGCGTAAGTGCGTATAACCCGAACGGGTAGTAAGACGCGGTGCTAATAATAATAATAATAAATGTAAGCTCAGAATATACAAGGCCATAATTTTACCGGTTGTTCCCTATGGGTGAGAAACATGGCCTCTTATCTTAAATGATGAAAATAAATTAGGGTGCTCGAAAACAGGGTGCTTAGGAAGATAATTAGGTCCAAAAATAGATGAAGATAGTGGGGAGTGGAGGAGTCTACATAACTATGAGCTGCATACCCTGTACTCATCCCCAGACATTGTTAGGGTAATAAAATCTCGTAGATTAAGGTGGTCTGGTCATGCAGCGCGAATGGGAGTATCTAGAACCGTGTCCAAGGTAGTGAATGGCAAACCCAATGGGAAGAGACCACTGGGAAGACCCAGACGGGAAGATAAACATTTGGATAGACCTGAGAGAGATAGGTTGTAATGAGATAGACTGGATATAATTAGCTCAGGATAGAAACAGTTGATGTACTTTTGGGAGTGCAGTAATGAACTTTCGAGTTCCTAATGCCATACAGTAAGCAATTAAGTAACCTTGTTTATATTTACTTTATTTGACTTATCTTTGCGTTAGTTTGCTTTCAAAATGAGGGCAGATGAACCTACAAGGAATGGATTGAGGAGGATGCCTACAAGGAATGTATTGCTAAACACGAGGACTCGCAATGCTTTTGTTGAAACAGTTTTCAGGATTATGAAGAATCTCTGGACCTGAGAAAAACAGACTTGGTAATGACCTTATCAAAGCAGAACTTTGTGTTCGTTCTAATTCAAAACTATCATATGCGGAGTTTTTTCAGTTCACTAACATATACACCCATATGCTTAAGGTGGGACGGAGGGGGATGTGAGAAAAGCAAGTGTTTGTGCAGTTTTTATGGCAAAACTTTTTTTGGCCAAAATAAATAAAATATTGCTCCAGTACAAACATAGAATTTAATTTTCTTCACATAAGTAACTTCAAAATTTCTTGAATATCTATCAAGGGTGTTCTGGAATTTAATAACAACCTTTTATCTTCATTTAAAAAGTTTGTTAGATGCCACAATGCTCATGGAAGATATTCAACAACTGTTGATATCAACATTTGGAGAAGATTAAACTGTATGTTTGTACTGGAGCAATATTATATTTATTTTGGCAAAAAAAAAAAAAAGTTTTTGCCATGGACACTGAAAAAACACAGGCATTTTCTAGCACCCCCTACCATCCCTCTTTAAGCACGAACTAAAAAAAAAATCTCTTCGCGGACGATGACCGGTATTTTTTCAGCTGGGATTTGGGCCTCTTCCCAGCTCGCTGTCTATCTCAGCTCTAACAACGCGTACCAATATACAAATTATACAAATCATGGACTTCCATGGAGATGTAAACAAAGAATAGTTGTGCAGCTGTAAACCGCGACTGACTGAAACCGCGGATACGGGGGCCTTAATGTAGTTTTGTTTGGTCACAATTGGTTCAGCTGTTATCTTGTAATTTCAATGACTGGAAACGGGCTTGTCAAATAATTACAAATGGCAATGAGCTGACGTTGAAAACATAAAAATATAAAATGTATTTCTTAAAATACTATCAACTCTAGGGCATGTTGAGTCATACCACACAAATATGATTTAAAAATCTTTCTGATGTTTCTTTATTTTTATTTATCTCCCTCTGTTTTTGATGGGATTTTTTTTAGTTTTTTTTATTCCAGCCCGTGAATTACGCACACTTATCCGAACAACGGAGGAAAACATAAAAAAGAATAGCTCGTTGCAGTAAACACTTTATATTCCACGGCCAAGACTCGTAAGGACGTGATAGCTATCTATGAACATGAAAACATGATAATTAGGGAACCCCTTGATAAAAAGCTATAATTTGTTCCTCAGGGGAGGTGTGTTTTTAAACCCACAGCGCTACTCGTGATGTTGCCCTCTAGACATCGCCACGAACCTCTCTGTTGCCTTGTTATTTGAGAGATTCTCTCACTATCTGAGGGCAGCAACATTCTCTCATATACCATAGTGAGTACAACATGATAATCATACTTGCCTATAACTGTGAGATCAGCAACATTCTCTCATCTACCATAGTGAGAGTACTACATGATAGTCATACTTGCCTCTAACTGTGAGATCAGCAACATTCTCTCATCTACCATAGTGAGAGTACTACATGATAGTCATACTTGCTTCTAACTGTGAGAGCAGCAACATTCTCTCATCTACCATAGTGAGAGTACTACATGATAGTCATACTTGCCTCTAACTGTGAGAACAGCAACAATCTCTCATTTACCATAGTGAGAGTACTACATGATAGTCATACTTTCCTCTAACTGTGAGATCAGCAACATTCTCTCATCTACCATAGTGAGAGTACTACATGATAGTCATACTTGCCTCTAACTGTGAGAACAGCAACAATCTCTCATCTACCATAGTGAGAGTACTTATATAAAATACACTTAATTCTCTCCCTCTAAGACCTTACATAAGCACGAATTTCCAATTTTGGTCATATCTCCGTAACTATTTGAGATACAACTAACTTACCATTGTAAAGTTGTGGTACTCACTATTAAATATGTACCTAGTCTTTTATTTGAAACATATTTTATGAAACCAATAGTTTCCAAGCTATAAGCAAATATACATAGTTTTGTATTCAGGTACCTATTTGAAAATTAAAATAAAATTGATTTTTATGCTCTATGGTGGACAAAGAGGGTTCCTCTTTTCTCAATGTTTCTGTAACAGTGTAAATTATTTCATTCATGGGTGTGGTTTTTAATAGAGTGTTTCTGCAACAATGTTTATTATTTAGTTTCACAAATCTCTATTTTAAGACGAAAGAGAGCGAGTCTGCTCGGTGCACCGTACCTTTTTTTTTTGTATGTACATTTTATTGTATTTACACTGAATAGTAAATAATCAACTATTGTAGAAATATGACACCTCAATACCCAACTCGAACCCGAGATCTCTGTCTTGGCATACCCATATTCTGTCACTGAACTATCTATCTTGGTTACGTACGCATACGAACGTGGATAGCCAAGTGGACGTGTACTTATGCGTCAAGACATTGGTACGGGGCTTAACTACCGTATCTAGATATTGCTCATTTTTTAACGTTTTTTAGAAACCAATTTTTTAATAGTAGGCTGCATATGCTTCTAGGTGTTTTGTCTATCGACAGGTCTGTTGTCTTGTTCAAGCTAAGTCCTCCAGCCTGTCCTTTCAGCGGCTTACTATCTTATCTCCTGAAAGTTCATCTTATCTCCTTGTTTGAGGTCATCCATCAGTTGCATTCTTCGTCATCCTGGTCATTTTGTACCTTCCAACCCACCACAACTATTAGTTTTGGTGGCCTCTGTTGGGAAATACCTCTATTGGGAAGGACCTATGTTGGGAAATACCTCTATTGGGAAAGGCCTCTATTAGGAAAGGCCTCTATTGGGAAAGGCTTCTATTGGGATAGGCATCTATTGGGAAAGACCTCTATTGGGAAATACCTCTATTAGGAAAGGCCTCTAATGGGAAAGGCCTATTGGGAAAGACCTTTATTGGGACATACCTCTATTGAGAAAGGCATATTTTGGGAAAGGCCTCTATTGGGAAATACCTCTATTGAGAAAGGCCTATATTAGGAAAGGCCTTTATTGGTAAATACCTCTATTAGGAAAGACCTCTATTGGGAAAAGATAGTCATCTTTGTTAAGTCGGTATGGTCCAAATATGTGCGGTTATTGAAATATTAGTCATTGTACATAATATGTTTAAGATGTGAGTATTTTGGCCGTGTTAGTATTAGATTGTTTAGTTTTATTTCGTGTCTCAAAGATGTATTCAAATCTCTTCTAACGTACTTATATCTCACCAGAGAACATAACAATCAACTACCCATTCCCCACACCTCCATTTAAAAAATATATTCGCTTATAGCTAGGAAAATATTGGTTTTATAAAAAATAGATTTCAAATAAATGTTTTATTATTTCATACTTATAAATTTTATGATCATTTATTTCGTATCTCAAAACATCTGGGAGATATTATCAAAATTAGAGATATCCACTATGTAAAGTACCATTTAAATGATGTTATCTGGAAAATGAAATGCGCCATTTTGTTTGTAATGTTACACATTCCCTGGATAAAAATTGTAATCAACGTCGTTTCTCGTGGTTAGTGACGTCATACAAGCCATCAACGGTAGTGTTCATGCGCTGTTTACAATATGAAAGCGTTTTATTTCGAAACTCATATTTTGTATCACTCTTTCTGTAAGTTATCATAACACCTTTATTTATTTTGGTGTCCAGTTATCCAGTTATAACAAGATACAAATGTGAATATAGTACTTTATAATTTATTATTCCATGAACTGTAATATCTCTTGTTGCTACAATCACTCAACAAAAATCATAATATTTTTATTAATCCATGTTGTTGTTTCAAAGAACTACGGGTCAATTGTACAGTAATCCTTAGCGGAGTATTGTTAGAATTATTCATTAATACTTTTTATTGATAATATATTATTAGTAAGAACATAGTAACTATTTCCGAACAGGTTGACTTCAGTCACTTTCAACCAATGGTTGCAATGAAGAGCCTTCTGTTATCTGTCACCTACACTCTCACTGTAGATAGAGTATAGGTCTAACTATTTTATTGTGAATTAACAAAGAACTAACAAAGTGTATGTCATTGCAATTTGTGTAGTTAACGGCGTTCATGCGATTTTCCGACATTTGCACATCTCGCAAATAATGTTAAGAAGTAATGAAGGTTATATTGCAAGTGTTCATCTCCAAAATTGCATCGTGCAGAATAAAGAACCCTGGTCATCGATCACAGGACCATACAATGGCAGCGACCCACCACAAAACAAATAAAGAAACACAATTACACACTCACTTGTTTGACTCATTGAAGACCGCCATTATTGTAAATGTAGCTTTTTACAGTTTGCTCTTTGACGATAATGGAGGAAACTTGAAAAAAAAAAGTTCAAGGAAAGTCAAGTCTCTTCTTTACGTGCGTTTGATCAGGGCCGCGTCTAAGGAGGGAGGGAGGGCAAAGGGGGCAATTGCCCCGAGCCTCACATTTCAGGGGCCCACATTCCCCCCCAAAATTATCAAATAAATTACAGTTATTATTCTAAACTTCACATCAAATATTGCACAAATTAACAGCAATAAGTATTAGCTTAGTGATAGGATTCCATTCCAGATTCCTGAAAACCCTAACTTTATGTAATTTAAGATTTACGTTATTCGAGAAGTGTGCTGCAGTACAGTAGAATACGCCACCATTGTGCTACCACTGTCGGTCCACAGAAAACTAACAGTGCAATGGTACTAAGAGAAATTTACTTTTGTTAACTCAATTTATTTCTATTTAATTAAGTAGTCATTTAATGGGTTGAACAATTTTCCATAAAATATGATAAATCATTAAGTAACATAAGTACCGAGTACTTATCAAAATATTATAATGACTTATAGCTAAAACTGAAAAACTGCCGTACAAAGGGGGCCTCAGATTTTCTTAAAACGGCCCTGCGTTAGATACAATATTATAAATAAATCAAAGGAATATCGAGTTTAAAAAACTATAGTTTTCGGTTGAAAGATTCTCAAATAAAAATAAATCTTGTCACAAAAATGGTTTTATAATATTTGAAAAAAACTACAAATATTCAAATTAAAAAGATTGACATTAAACGTATCAAATATTAACTCTAAACAGTTTGTTGTCTGAATGTATGCAAGTCTAGGATATGTTGATAAGAAGAACACTATAGTCTAATTTGTGATCCAACAGCATCTGTATTAATTATTCAATAATGTACGTAAATAAATGGTAGGAGACAATCACACACACTTTCTCATATTGTGTAATATAGCTTCGAATAATATGTTTAGAAATGGGTTTTCAGTAAACTACCCTTAAATTATCCGTTATTTTTAAAAATACAGATGTATTCTTATTTATCATGAAACCCTATTCTCAGACACCCATTTTGAATTCAATCTGCAAGGTCAATTTCCAAAACATTCTCATTTTCTACCATTTGTTGTAAGTAAAAAGCCCTTATATTAATTTATTTTAGATAAATAAAGATATAATATTATTAATGATCTGTAAAATATTTTCCCGGTATCAATTTTGAACCAGATCATTAAATCCATTTTTTAAAATATTCAAATTAAAAAAAACTTTCAACAAATTACTCATAACCAAATTCTCCCCCCAAAACAAGTGTAACTTACATCTTTATCTGTCATGTTCCTTTCAAACATTTCCCAGATATAGATTTTAATCAAAATCGTCATAGCCATTTTCAAAATAATTAGAATATTCAAAAATCACTGGTCAGTAAAAGAATCTTTATCAAATTTTTGCCCAAAACAAAGTATACAGTGTTATTTGTCATACCAAACAAATCCTATATATGCATTTTAAATAAAATTGTTAATCATTTTTGAAAAATTTGGAATTCATAAACATTACTCATCAGTAAACTACTCTTAATAAGTGAAGGAATAGGAGTGCTGGTGGGGGGAAAGTGGTATAGCCCTATAATATCTAAATATCAAATTTAAACAAAATCCATTGAACCATTTAGGATTCATGGTCAGGGACAGATAGATAGACAGACAGGGGCACATACAGAAATATAAAATACACTATTTTGGTTCCGGACTCACATAAAACGTAAAGATGTATCATAATCTCGAGGTCGACAATTTTCACGATTAAAATACCTTCTCTTTATATGAGAAAGTAAAAACGATGGTAATGGTACAACTTTTTCCATTCTCCTGTTTCTCCATCCCTCTTAGGCCCAATTATGATATATTATATATATCGTATCTTTCTCAGCACTTTAACTTAGTCGCGCACATTATAATTGTGTCCGAAGTCTTAGCTCAGTTGGTCGCATGTCTGTAAGGGTCAGGGTTTGATTCCCGGAATGGCTAAAATATCTATCATTGGTAAAATGTGGGTTTCCCCTTTCACAGTGATGAATCAATGGCCGGGGGACTGGATGTCGTGTGGGTTCTAGATTTAAGTTAGTTTATAATTCATGTGCTTATATAATCAGTCGGTTCAGAAAGTGCAAGTTAACTACATCAAAATAATAAATGAAATAGTATATGAGATTATTTGTTACTACTAAGTACAAGACACGGCTTATTAATGTCTTAATATAGGATTTAAGGATGAGTAAGGTGGTTTTTAAGGTGTGGGCCCACATAAGCGTGGATAGAGGATGTTAAAAACGCAGTCATAAATCAAGTGGAAGCTAACTCCTGGAAAACTCGGCCGGTATTACAGCATAAAACTACTTCATTACAGCCTATCTCTATCATAAGATAGTTCTATCCAGTCCACCTCATTACACCCTATCCCTATCTTGAGCTAGTTCTATCCAGTCCACCTCATTACACCACTATCTCTATCTTGAGCTAGTTCTATCCAGTCCACCTCATTACATTCTATCTCATTCAATATAGACTAATATTATCCACATATGATTATGCAATATTAAAATAAATAATATATTTTAATCTAATATATCTTTTAATCACTTAGATTAGTTTTAAATATTGATTCAAGTTTTTCAGGCAACTTTAATCAAGGCAGGTCTTATTATTTGGGGGAGGGGGCAGAGTGGTAACATATCTATTTTTTTAGCATATTTTAAACTTCTGAGGACATATTTGCATACTTTTTACCTGTTTTTATGTAACAATAAGATCTGAGCCAGACTGACTAAACAAAATAACACTTTGCGCGAAGGAGAAATAAGGCACGTAATGTCCATGTTAACGCTACTTTACTTTGCCAATTTGTTTTTATTTGGCGGTGTAGCAAATAATAAAACATACATGCCATAACTGATGCGGCGTACTTATCAGCGACAGAACATACAAATGAGTCCTAATTGGATGACTAACTCTCGCCAACATTGCGGCTCTAAAGTTCCCAAGTAGAGTGAGATGTTCAACCGGTCAAGTAATCAGACCGCTCCTACCAACATGACTTAACACTATTTCCCTCAAGGTCATTGCCACGGACTACCGTGTGAATTTCAGCGGTGGAGTATTAATAAACGCTCGACGGAATCTCTTATTCATAATTATAATATTCCAAATATAATTGAAGGACTTTTGTTGGGTTTTTTTTTACATCACGTCCTATTATTGGAAATTTAAAAAAATTCTGATACATTTTCAATAAGAAAAATTAGATAATTTAATCACAATGGAATTAATTTGTAAAGAACTTGATAATATTTTCAAGGAAAAAATTACACCACATAGCACTGCCCGTTCGGGATATTGCTAATATATTAATTACGTTAATGTCCGGCACCTTAGCTTAGTTGGTAGCACGCCTGTCTGCTCATATAAGGGTCCCGGGTTCGATTCCAGGCATATGCGAAAAACGTATCATTGGTAAGATGTGGGTTTTTCCCTTCCTTTCGCAGTGATGAATTAACGGTCGGGGGCTTGGATGTTATGTCTGTTCTATATTTAAGTCAGTTAATTAGTCGTGTTCTGATATTATCAATCGGTTCAGAAAGTGCACGTTAAATACATCAAATAAGTATAATAAGTTTAAGTTAGTGGAGTAGGGATGAAGAGGATAGGCTTTAGAATATAATGTCTTGCGTTTGCGTGAAGGTAAAGAAGGAAAACAATTTAGGAACATACACACCTTGGAATTCGAGCCTGACGTCTTCGTCATTGTCAACTCACAACGGATGAGCCTGACCTTTTAGTCAACGTGACCACCGATGTAGGCTAATTTAGTTCAAAGTATAATATAAGACAGAGGTGATCAAACAGTTGTTCGCGATCTACCGGTCGACCGCGGCTGATAGTTTGGTCGATCGATTAAAAACGATTGAGAGAAAGAAAATGAGAGAGAGAGGGTCTGCAGATTTTTCTCGAATCAACATTATAAAATCGATATATCGACCCTACCTTCGTTTATAACGGAGTAATTATGAACTCTCATTCAACAAAATATCCTAAGATTAAGTGACGTCATGCATCAACTTCAAAGTCAAGTGTTTAGTTAGAAGATACCTTTTTCAGGGAAATTATATATAGATGTGTGGTTTGATGAAAAGCTCAGTTTCAGTTTGTGAAAGGACTATAAGTTCTTATATGTAATATAATTTTACTATTGAAACACAAAATTGGTTTAGTAATTTTTTTCCCAATCAAACAAACAATATAAGCTCATGGTTTCGTAGTAGAGCGCATAGGATTTTCCTTCTCTGGAATAGATCACTAGATCTAAAACTCTGGCCACTCCTGGTCTAAAAGCTATCATCCTTGTCTAGAATTTTTTTTTTTTTAGAATTGAAAGCCTCTAATATTTATTTAGAATTTGTTTTTGATAGTATCATACTCGATAACATAAGAAGAGAGGGAGAAAATCCATAGGGGGAAGAGGGGTAAATTTTTTCCTAGAGGGTAAAATTATTTCCAGGAAGGGGTAATTTTTCAGGGGGGCAATACCCACCACCCACCCCATCCCTCACTGGTCTTACTAACTCTTTTTTGAATATCGGTTGGGTTCATTGGGATTGGTTTTATAGACGTGATATATCATTGTGCACTTACTATACATTCTTACTGCGAATGCGGGTGCATTTTTGGGTTGCCCTTGCAGTTTCTATTCCTTATAATAAATCCTAAAATTTACTTTTTTAGGCAAAAACCTCTATTAAACATTGTGATGAGATTTCACATGGTCATAATTCGGCCGTCTGGTTAACATCCATATAGGTTTAGTAAAATTTGCAGTCACCATTTTTTAAAGATGGCGGCTATAAAATTACTTTATAGCCTTTTTTTCTCGGATTCTGCCAATCGGATTTTAACTTGGCCAACTTTGAAATCTTTCTAGAGCCAGATTAGACATAACGGCCATCTTGAAAGAAAATGGCGGCTACATAACACTACCTTTTATCCCATCCAGAGCTGTAACTCTTGAACTATGGGAAGCCGGGTCGTAGCCACTAATAATAATAATAGTAGTATTAATAATAATACTGTCATAAGTTCGTTTTCTAAAGATAATCGGGGGACTAAAGCATTGTCTTATTATAAAACACATCTCGAGCGAAGAATGGTTAGATAATTGGTCGTTAATAAACTTAGTTTCGAACGTTCTGGTAGAAAATTAACAGATCAAACTTTGTACAAAATGAGCCACTGTTAATACGTTTATCCGAAGGAGATAAAACCTTAAATAAAATACTGTTCAGCCTCGACACAAATATCCCCCAACCCCCCCATCCTTGGAAATCGTTTCCAAAAGTCTGTGAAACACACAGTGAAATGAGGTCAATTCTCCCCCCCCAAGTTGTAAAACTAAAAGTGCAACTTTCACTGTGGTGGATGGTGGGGTCCCCCCTAATTCTATTATTCCGATAAAGAATTGTCAGTCCCACATAAAAGGCAACAATGTTTCACAAATGATTTGTTGGAGTGGAACAATAGAAGCCGCACAAAGAATCCCCAGGTCCACTAAATTGATTTCTGCCTCTGCATGGAATGGTTGTGTTGAGAGAAGCAATAGCAATCCCAGCAGCGCCGCTGACGTCTTGCTTCAATCTTCACTCACTGGGTGGGACAAGTCTCGCGTGTTCCTGGGAAACATCACCTTCAAATGTACACAAATTATATTAAAGTATGATAGAAAAATATTATGTGGCTTTCTCAAATAAACTCTACAATATTTATTTGGACTTTAATATACATATATATATATATACTGTATATTATAATAATAATAGATAATTTATTTGAAAATATTAAATATATTATATATACTGTATATATATATATAAATATATAATATATAATATAATATATAATAATAATATATAATTTGTTTGAAAATATTAAATAAATTATATCTACTGTATATATATATACAGTAGATATATAATATATAATATAATATATAATAATATATAATTTGTTTGAAAATATTAAATAAATTATATCTACTGTATATATATATATGTATATATATATGTATATGTATATATATATATATGTATATATATATATATACAGTAGATATAATTTATTTAATATTTTCAAACAAATTATATATTATATATTATATATTATATATTGTATATATATATATAAGTAGATATAATTTATTATTTAATATTTTCAAACAAATTATATATTATATATTATTATTATTATTATTATTATTATTATTATGTATATAGACAAGGCTATAGAAGCCTATATACAATTTATATATAATTATCGTAGTTTAGGAAACCTGAAGATACAAGACCTCTTGGTAAGCCGAGATGTTGATGGATGGATAATGTGAGGATGTATTTGAAGGAGGTTGTGTCTCAGGATAGGGTTGAATGGAGATCTTACGTTCTGGAAACCATGGAGTCAGTCTCTAGTGTCTTACGTTGGGAGTGGAGGGGACGCCAGAAAAGGGCAGTGTTTTAAAGTTTTTATAGCAAAACATGTTTTTGGCCAAAATAAAAATATATTGTTCCAGTAGAAGCACAGAGTATAAATTTATTCCCCTGGTGATATCAACAGATGTTGAATATATGTCAAGGGTGTCCTGGAATTTAATGATAACTTTTTCTCTTCATTTAAAAAGTTTCTCCTCTAATGCCGTTATTTCTCATGACAGATATACAACTAATGTTGATATCACCGTGAGAATAAAATTAAATTTCTACTGTAGAAATATTTTTTTTTATTTTGTCTAAAAGAAAGTTTTTCCATAAAAACTGTAAGCACACTGTCGATTTTTCACGTCCCCTTCACTCCCACATCTTGAGAGTTCGTTACTGTTTTTTTGTGCACAACGTTTCAAAATTCGACCAAGCTATACACGGATTTACATTAGTGGAACAGGATGAAGAAAGTATTCTGCAGGGAAAATGTATATTTCGTCTCCCCTGTAATGTAGTAAACTTACCTTGCAATATTCCACCATAGGGTAGCTTCTAAAATAGGCTCATAGTGTAATCAGTCAAGGTAAGACTGCTACATTTCAGGGTAAACGAACAGTACCAGAAACTGTGTTCTGTATTTTTCATGAAATATTGAACTAGGTTTACAGATATTTTTATTAGTTTTTGCTAATCAATGGAAATAGTGAAGTAAGCGAATCAAACAAAAGTATTTATTAACTATAGCTCATCTTAAAAACTGTATAAAGTGATGAATAACATATTTTAATACAGGTCTACTATAATCAAGTTAAAATCCAGCGACTCGATTCATTAATCTTAACTTATAAAAAGCAGAGACAAGCGTTTGCATTCTAGTTATGTCAGTTTCACACCCAAATTTACGATCATTTACAGCAGGATCTTTAAAAAAAATCCCCACAACTTAACAAAATCTTTATGAAATGAACTGTAAGCTCTAATAATGACTGGATTGTGATCACGTGTTGAAACTATTGTCCGAGGTTTGACGAAGCTGACGTTTCAATCGCAACACGCTGTCGGACCACCCTGGAAACTTCCCCAGTGGCAGAGGGACGGGGCTTTGTATCGCGTGTCACTGGCCAGTGAGTGATGATGTTACTCTCTGTATCACCCACTTTCACCGCGTAAATTAAATCTGGCACGATCATATCGACCCTCGAGAGATACACGGATACAAAGCCGCTTGTTTTGTCGGGGTTTAATTCATGGCAAGTTTCAATGTCGCTATTAACACGGTGAGGATGTTCATTGAATTTCTCCAGTACGTCCTTACATCCTTTGGCTGTGTTCGTATCCTTCTCGCAAATGTCCTTGACTAAGCTTCTCAATACCTGGTTGGTGTGAGACGTGGGTTGCCTAGACTCCGGGCGTGTCAAATACGTCTGATCATATTGAACACTGAAGGGGGAACATTGAGAAACAATATGTGGATAAAATGTAATGAGATGGACTGGATAAAACTAGCTCAAGATAGTGATAGGGTGTAATGAGGTGGACTGGATAGAACTAGCTCAAGATAAAGATAGGGTGTAATAAGGTGGACTGGATAGAACTAGCTCAAGATAGAGATAGGTGGAGTAGTTAAGTGAGTCCGACAGTGAAATTTTAAGTTCCTAGTACCACAGATTAAGTAGACACAACTACTGTAGATGGCGAGTTTTCCCTTGTTTTTACGTTTCAATATAACATATTATGTAACTTCAAGATAGGATATAAAAATAATAAATATTCTAAAATTAGGGAAATAACGAGTTTACTATAGCGTGTGTGAATAATCCCATTAACAAATAAGTAAACCACAAGTTTCGACCCTGTTCTGACCACAAAAGTCGCGTGACCAGAGAAACCCACACAAAAGCCATGAGGACAAATCATTCATTAGTTAATTGTGACGTTAATATTACAGGCTCCGGCGAGGTAAAGCCACGCATACAAATCCTTGCTGCGACCACCACCTATCTCACTTAACAGCTACTTATATTCTTTATAGAAACACAAAAGGTTTTCTGGACCAAAAAATAAACAACTTTGGTTTCTGAGCTGCCTTTTACCATCCATTCCGAGAGAATCTAGAAAAGAACAGTAAACCACAAGTGTTTGAAACCTGCAATTGTTATTTTATGAGATTTGAGAAGTGAAGCAAATAACATTAAATTATCTTCCGTGAAAACCTATATTTATTCTCTCGTGTATGTTCCAACTAGTTTTGGTCTTCAATTTCCATTTATCTTATTGTTGTGTAGACCAGTTTTGTATATTATTTCTTTATATCCCTTTCACATAAAAGTGTTTTTTTTTTGTGATTCTGTTTCGACTTATAAATTTTACCACCTGGTAGTACCTTCGATAGTCAAGGGGAAAATAGAATTGGGGAACAAAGATAAAGTGGATGTAAGGGACAAAAAATAAGTTTTTTTTCTGTTGAAATGTTGGTCCAAAGCCACACGCAACTTCTCACAACTGTAAGATAACAATGATAATGATAATGATAGTGGTCGATATCAATAACCAAATAAACAATAGAGCGTTTCCTTGAATCTGTGATTCCCGAATGGCGGCCTTGTTGAACAAGTTGGAATGCAAAGTGGAACATGTGCTCGAGCGAACAAACCATCGTTTACTTGCCAATGGACTTATCTGACAGTGAAGAAAATATACTTTCATGTATCTATACGCCAAACCATATGATCTGACACCCTAGGTTGAATAACTGCCACTTTTAGGAAGTCAAAACTTTTTTTCTTTAAGCCTTTTTCCTTATTTAAATGTGAAATTATAAAAATAAAACCGTTTGGATGTCTTGACTTTCTTTCGACCTCTCAAAGAGATTTTGGTAAATGCCCAATTAAACCGAAAGAGTGGTTTTTGCGATGTCGTCCATCTGTCTGTCTGTACCTCGGAATAAAGCTGAAACAATTTTTCCTATCGAAATAAAACTTGGTATTTAGTGTATTCATAAGGTTCCCCCTCAGGATTTTTTAAGAATTATATATCTAACCCTAAAATTAAGGGTAGTTTACTTATGGAAAAAAGAGAAAAAAAAGTCAATATTATCGAAATCCGCTTTAACGATTTTGATTAAATTTGGAATCGAAGTGCTGTTCAACATTACAAACAAAATGACGATTCCTGTTTTCTAAACTGACTTTGAGGGTAGCTTACATAAGTAGAAATTTCCCATTTTGAGCAAATATCTGGAACTCTTTGAGATATGAAATAACTTATCACTGTAAAGTTGTAGAACTATTAAAAAATAAATATTTTACTTGAAATATATTTTTATGAAACCAATATTTTCTGAGATATTGGCAAATATATATTATTCAGTTCTTTGAAATGTTAATTTGATTGTTATGATCTTTGGTGGACAGAGATGTTCCTCTTTACTCAATGTTTATGTAACCGTGTATACTCTTTCATCTGTGCTCTTTGGTGCAGTGTTTCTGCAACAATGGATGTTATTTCCTTTCACAAATCTTACGAGCTTCTAGTAAATTTATATTTTAAGATTAAAGAGAGAGAAAGTTTGTGTGGTGTACCGTAACGTTTTTATTTAGTCAGGATTAGGATAGTTGGGGTTTTAGTTAATAAGAATAGATATACAATATCATAAATAGCACAAGGCTTTCAAAAATTGTAATGCAATATATATTTAGATGAAATAGTACAGCATCTAATCCCAAACTTTGTCATACAACTTCATAAAATTAAAATTTGACTATATAAATGTTTTAAATTTCACTAAGCTCACGTCTTGTATTGATTTCCTTTCAAGGTCATAAGACAATGTTTGGATCATATTTATGTGGGGGGTACCAAAATGAAAGTTGGCCCAGGCACAAAGTTATGCTTGAGGCAGTCCTGCTTGTGTCCCACGCGAGACAACCAGTCAAGGTGTTCGGTTAGATAATCTGACAGTTTGTCGACCAATTAAACTACATAATTGCATATCTTCATACTCAGAGCTGTTGTCTAGATAGTGAGAATTTGTTTGTATTTCAGGAAACGTAATGATTACCAAACTGGTAACGTCCTTAGTAGCCCACAAATACCCCTTACTGTGGATTCACACGTTCGCCAAAAAACTAGCGCACAACAGAAATGGGGTCACGTGACGAGCTCTAAGCCTATCACAAGATTTCCGCCTCATCGGCGCGAGCTGTTCTGCTGAAGTTCAACTCATCTCTACTTTGTCCGCTCTGCTCGAGATGTTCGGCACAGGAGAACCAATCAAATCTCAGACCCAAACATCTCAAATCAGTGCGCATGCGCTCTACAGCCAGAAGCAAGCAGACAGCTTTGTTGGCCTTTGTGAGGAGATTGGAAATAATCCGTAAATGTAAAACGTGTGTATCGATGTATTGTATTGTTCCACGACACAGCATTATAATTTGGAAACATCCATTGGGAGAGTGATCTAAAATATGTTGATAATCAGCTGTTTTAAGTTATCGTTGCAATGCATCATGGGTCAACATACAGCGTGCGAATTGCTGTGACATTGAGGCAGATTCTACTCTCTATTTTTGGTGAACGTGTGAATCAAGCTTTAGTAATTTTTTTTATCTTTCAGGACCGGTCAAAGTGAGATTTTCAAAAACAGGCCTATTTGGGGATTGTTTGGTGTTAGATAAATATAACATAAAAGCCTTAGCTAATCTAATCAAAGCTTTTATATTATATTAATATGAATATTTAAATTGGGACAGGGGAGGTTAAAATTAAAATACACCTATGGTCACGGTAGAAAAATCTACTCTTCCTAAATAACTGATTGGTGGGTACGCAGGATAACCGTCAAGCTCATCTAGTCTGAGTTGCTAATGATGGGAAGATATGGTTCTAATCCCAGTAGGTGCTTCCATACTAAATGGTTTCCCAATTTCTTTCCAGGCTAATCCACTATAAATCAACCTTTTTTTTAAATCCACCCCCTTAACGTAGAAAGCCTGGATGGGCAGTAAGATGTGATGTAAAAAAACCAATAAACACGTAAAACGGAACTAAAATAGTTTATTAAAATACAAGAAACCATAAATTAAAAATTGAAAGTATTTAAAGTCTTATTTTATTCAAACTGGGTCAATTCTCAGGGGGGCTGTTCCCCTAGGAGATTATTTATTAACTAGGAGTTTGTCCCTCCCGGCAATCTTAGCCGGTCTGAGTGAGTCCGTGACTTAATTGAGCGTGAATAAGGATGCTGTTCTGGCCCATTGCGACTGCCCACTTACCAATTTCTAAACAAAATCGTTAGAGCTATCTTTGAAATATCTAAAATTTTCAAAAATTAGTCTTTAGTAAACTGCACTAAAGGCGGGACGGAAGGGGACGCGAGAAAAAGTAAGTTTATATGGCAAAACTTTTTTTTTGCCAAAATCAAATATTGCTCCAGTACAAACATAGAATTTAATTTTCTGTACATGGTGACAATAAAATTTCTTGAATAATAATAATATTTAGCACCGCGTCTTACTACCCGTTTGGGTTATACGCTTAAGTACTAATTACGTTAATGGATTAAGAATTAGGAAGGTTGTATTTAGAGGAAGTGAACCCGCATTTGCGTGGAGGGAGAGTGGAAAACAATCTAGGAAAAATCACCCCCAGTTCACCCGACCGAGATTCGAACCTCGATCTCTCCGTCCTCGGCGGTCGAGCTCAACACGACTAGCGTATTAGCCAACTACGCCACCGAGGCGGATAATTTCTTGAATATCTGTCAATTGTGTTCTGGAATCGAATGACAACTTTTTCTATTCATTTAAAAAGTTGCTCATATAATGCCGCTATGCTCTTTACAGATATTCAATAAATGTTGATCTCACAGTATGAAGAAAATTAAACTCTATGTTTGTGTTGGAGCAATATTTTATTTATTTTGGCCAAAAAAATGTTTTGCCATCATAAAAACTGAAAAAAGCGCTGGCCTTTTCTGGCGTCCCCTTCCATCCCACCTTAATTTGAGAGCTATAACAAAAAAAAAATAAGAGTCCTTTAGGAATGACCATGTAACATCTATATATCAAGTTTGAAAGAAATCCATCTAATAGTTTCTACTGTAGTCCCAGGAACAGACAACATTAGAAGATTCAAGGAAATGTTCACCATCACAATACTGTATCTGTATGATAAAATGATATTGAAGTCTCAAGGATAAGGCTGCTAAATAAAAGGGAATGTTGATCTTATGCCGGTCTAGCACGAAGGCTTGCTAACATCTCCATTCTCAGCGAGTGTAACGGCAGCGCTCCTACAGGACATAACTAGAACCAGCCGATAAATTAAATACCTGTTAATTTTAATTAACTGCTCGATGACCCAGATATGTTATCTTTACATCGAGATGTTAGTGAAATACTAGGGTACGCCCTAAGAGGACAGTCTGGATCTATCACAACTGTGACAATCTCTAATGTTGGGTGACTCGCTGGTTTGGTTCTGATGAGAGAGGCATGGGTTCGATCCAGACCAACTAGGCTTGGAATTTTGTTGTTGTTTTTAACGCTCTTTTTCAAAGTGAAACTCCACCCTCTTCCATTCATTCCATGAAGGTTGAGATTGTTAAGGCGGGAGTGTATAGGACGCGAGCAAGGGTCAGTGTTCTTGCACTTTTTATATCAAAACATTACTTTGGTCCAAATAATTCAAATATTACTTCTGCACAAACACTAATTTTCTTCACTTGGTGATATCAACAGTTGTTGAATACCTGTCATGGACATAGGCGTTAGATGACAAACTTTTTAAATGAAGATAAAAAGCTGTCCGTAAATTATAAGACACCCTCGACAGATATTCAACAAGCTGTTGAGGTCACCATGTGAATAAAATTATACTCTTTGTTTCTACTGGAGAAATATTTGATTTATTTTGACCAAAAAAAAGTTTTTCTATAAAAACTGCAAAAATACTTATCTTTTCTCGCGTCCCCTACAATCCCGTCTTAAGATCCTGAGCAAAATGTTTGGTATTTACTATAACTTGTAAATATTGAGAAAGTGTTGTATCTGATTGTTACGAAGAGAGCTTGCTTGGTGACGGATACACTTTATGGTGGTAATGCGTCTGTTACTGATTCAGGTGGTGTGATACCGCCTTTAGATTGCTTTAAGCATTGTTATCAGATATTTCCAAGTATCCTGTAATCCAAGGCCGTAGTTAGGGGGGTTTTGAGTGTTCAAACCCCCCTCCCCCGAAATTTTATAAACAAAATATATATGGCTTTATTTATGGTTCAAACTATAACAAAATTAAAGTACAAGTACAAATTAGGGAGTTATGTTTCCATAAAAGCACTTCAGGGCGCTTCTAGAGGTGTTTAATATTTATAATTTTTCCTTTTCTTTGGCAGTTAGGGGGTTATGTTGCCATAAAAAAAACACTTCAGAGAATTTCTAGAGGTGTTTAATACTTAGAATTTTTCCTAATCTTTGGCCGTTAGGGGGTTAAGTTGCCATAAAAAACACTTCAGATAGCTTCTAGAACGGTTTAGCATTTAGAATTTTTTCTAGCCTCCGGCAATTGTGGATGTGGCCCCCCTAAAATTATTGGCTGGCTACGGCCTTGCTGCAATCTTATAATTTGGTGGGTAGAGTCATTGGGTCCTTTGAAGGATCTAAATCCAGTAGTATCGTTAGTCACCGTGGTAGCTTTGGGCTCTTATGGGAAGGCTTTCAATAAAAAATATTGTCTTCAAATGAATGTATTAGACTCATCACATAAAGTATATTATTATTGTAACAAACACCTGGTTTATCAGCGGGACATTCTACAAATGCTGGTATGTTCTTAATTTAACATAATTACCTGTGTTATTCAGTGTTGGCAGCGCATCACCTGACACCATTCATTGTTCAAGATCGTTCGATTCTTAAAAGAAATATCGAAATATTAAGTGAATTTTATGTTGACCAAAGCCCTTACGTTTCTACAAAGTTGCTCGCTTCGTTTATGAAATCACACGTTTGGAAATATTTAAAAATAGTAGTAAATGCCTAAAATAATCATGATTTGTGGGTACAGGGACTTGAATGAAACCTTTTGGTCTGAGGAAGGGAGCATTTTCCTAACTAAAAAAAAATGGTGAGCTTTATTAGGCTAGAATTACATTTATAGTCAACCGGGCGAGTTTTGCTGTCCTCATTTTGGCCTATGTGTTGACTGCTTCACATTCTATGGTTATTCAAGACACGGAGGATATTATAGGCCCCCCTTAGCAACAGCAACAACCAACCATAACAGCCAAAAAATTACAAAACTCTATTTTTATAAGCTTATTTAAAAATAAAATTTAGTGAAATGAATTTATCTAACAGTAGATGCATATCATCCTCACCAAGTGAAAACATATGAAGTGCATTGAAGTTGTGCAAGATGTAATAATATTAAACGTAACTGTTTGCAACATTTTCATCTCGCGATGACTTCTCGTATTACTCTGGTTTTACCTGTCCTAGTTCTGTAATCAAATGGAATCTGATGAGAAAATACTCGTCCTTGCATCATCACATCAGATAATGTATGAAAGTAGATTAAATATCCGGTGATGGGTCTAGTCTATACTTTCCAATATAATAAAATAGGGTAATTTTAAACTGTATTTAATGAACTCTTCCTGTACCAGGAAATTATCTCAACAACTCCACAAGAATATCAAAATAGAGTGAACTGACATTACCAAATAATATAACACCATGCATTGATTAGCTTAGTATAACATCACGTGATTCTCTGTCGTTCTTCAGCCACGCACGTTTGTCTGTTGGGACACCATCCACAGTTCAATTCTCATAGGAAGATTCTTATGTGACAGAGAAATTACTAGAGCTACTTTTATGTACATTTAGTCATGTGATCTACAAATGTCACTTTCCTACTATAAATGATCAATACCTTCCTATAAATATCACTATTTCTATAGTAAAATGTCGTCAATATTTACGCACAGAGATATTCTGTGAAGGTTGGACTGTGCTGCTGGATATTGCTAACTGGTCGCAACCAATCTCTACAGCAGGGGTTACCTAACTATTTAGACCAAAGGATATGTTGGAACCCTCGTAAAAATATTTGCATTATTATTATAATAAAAATTCAATAAAGACAGTTAAATTTTGCAAGCATAAAAGTGTTTTTTTAAACGGCAAACATCACATGTTCTGGCTGCACCTTTGGCAAACAACCATTATTCAGATTTGAAAGAATTGGCAATCCTAATTACGGATGTTATTTTATATTGTGAAAAATAAATCAAGAATATTATAAAACCGCCTCAAGGAGCTTTAGATAACTGGCAGAGCACAGTTTGATAAACGCTGGTTCATGCCATGCAAGACCGTGAAAACATGACCATATGAAGATAAGGAAGTTATCGCTGCTAAAACCGCTCGTGGAAATGGGCGGGAAATGGGCTAAGCCCCCCAAGTCATCGATTGACGGGAGGAGCACCAGCACATATCCGGACAGAAATGGGCTAAGCCCCAAGTCAGCTCTTGACGGGAGGAGCACCAGCCACCAGCACATATCCTGACAGAAATGATTGACTTCCACATTTTGATTATGTTCTTTTCTTGACTTGCAGATAAAGATGGTTTTTCGTGATATAAAATTCCTGCTGTGGTAAGCTATGAGCTGGCCTTTGGCAAGGACCTTACCTCCCGTTAGTCGGGGGGAGGGGGATCCTTCAGTCTGAGAACCTCTGGGTTAGATTATCTTGTTAATATATGCTAATTCCCACTGTTATTTGTCAATGCGGTATAATCCTTTCGTCAGCCCTACGATCTTGTGTTGCAAGTGGTTAGATCACTTTATGACTTTAATACAAGCACTGTAAACAGTATGAAAAGAGATAAATATACCGATAGGGACATTGTTCGATGAACCAGAGTGGAGTGAGGTCCTGTTTTAACTCTACCGTTTGGCATCTGATCTGTCTGTATGTTCCGATTACTGCCAAATGTGCGGGATAATTTTAATGTAATTTTACAAGGACACTCTTTGAAACAAGGCCAAACGACGTATATATATATATATATAATTTTAATGTAATTTTACAAGGACACTCTCTTAAACAAGGCCAAACGACGTATATATATATATATTCCTATTGCGAGACTGATGTCTTAAAACACGTGAGAGACGTTTATTCTATATTAATATAATGTACTATTGAATATTATATATTCCATTGTTTCCTGACTAACTTGATCAACCAGGAGAAATATCTTCTTCAAATTTAAGCAGAAATTATACGATATATTTTCACTTGAACAAAGAGAAATTGTAGGAGATATTTCCACTTGAAAAAAGAGAATTTGCAGGAAATATTTCCATTTGGAATCACAGGAGAAATGCTAAGATTGTAGCAACGATAATAACATGACTTAACTCTCAATATGGATGATCTTCACACATTTTGAATGGAGGGAACGAGGTCTAATGTTCACAGAACTACACAAAATATTAGTAATCAATTAATGATACATTAAATCTGTCCCAAATAAATATATATTTACAGTAATTGAAATATTTTTAATTAATTAACCCAAGCCGTTCATTAACAATAGGCTGTAAACAAGTATAATAATGTAAATAAATATGTAATGTATATAAGTATATGTATATAAGATTATAGAAGAGAGTTTAGCTCTCACTCTGCCTTTCCTAAGCCTTCGACTGTACTTTAGTTGTTTAATCCAGTTTATTGGTTTCGATATTATTGTTATTTTAGAAGGCGGGTCTGGATGAAAATGATAAATCTTCACATTATAAATGGAAGATTGTTACGAGCGAAGTACGCTAAGTGTAACTTACTGTTCAAACAAGCTGTGATTACTCGTCTACCTGGAGGCCCAATGAAATGGCTTCATCCAAACGAGCGGAAAGAATGTTACACTTTTTTTGCTTGCTCCACGTCTTACTACCGGTCTAGAGATGACATTATCGCAGTTTTGATTAGTTTCCCTGAATTGTAGTTGTTTTGAATATTCTTATCAGAAAAGGAACTTTGGGAAGACAATGATAAGTGTTTTTCACATATAAACTCCCACCGTAGAATTGTAAAGGTGCATTTACAAAATTGAGCCTTGTCAACGAGAGATAGAAACTCGAGTTTATAGACTACTTTCACAAAGAGCGAATGTACTCAATTTATAATATAAGTTTATTTATAGAATATGATTTTTTAAACATAAATGTGATGAATGGTTCACATTTAAATATACATTACACTTAATAAATCATTTAAGATCACCATTTTCTTTCAGTCCGCGTGCCTTGGTTATTCTTAATAACTTATGTTTTGGGATACAAACAAACAATGAAGTTCTTCACTATATAACTTTCTCCATTCTCCTGTTTGCTCTTCTCTCTTATATTTATCAGCAGTTTGACTCTTATCTTGGAACAGACTGCAGTTAGAGAGAGTAATAGGTAGGGTTATAAATAGTATGTTCTCAGATATTACAGTTGAACTATTGTGCCTGTCATGGTAATGAATGATTTACGTCACTTGAAGGATGTGCGGATATAAATATAGGTTGATAACTTAAATATCGTATTGACTTGTAGCTATGATGTTTTAGGACTGTAAGTGAACACGTTACTACACTTAAATATTTAAATATATTGTGTGTACATTTATTTCCCCATAACATTGGAAAGTTTGGTTTGGCTTCAACGTAATCAACACATTCAAATCTCACCACAGTTTTAAAAGTTTGCGATAAAAATTATATATATATATATCTCAAATTTATAGTTTTTAGGCTATATTTTTTGTAAAAGCGTAAATAACTTATTACAAAGAATATTGCCGACGGGAACCAAATTTATAACCTAACTATATAGGCATATTTTCTTTGTCGTCAAGGAAAACTACTGTATATGTAAACTAATTTAAGATCTAATTGAATTAAACCATTTTATGTTATAATGACTATGCCTTTCGTAAGTTAAATATGTATTTCATTGAAATAAAACGGTTGTATTAGAATTTAACAAATATAATATTATATATATATATATATATAGTTTTATTAAAACCTATTGAAATAAGATCATTTTGGATGTTTTTATTTTAAAAACCTATACAAAACTAATAGGATCCTTATGATATATCTAGGAAATAAATTGTTTTAGGGGATTGAGCTACTATGTTTATATTAAATTTTGTTTAACTAGGACATGATCTATTTAAGAAATTTTGACAACTTTAGATGTTCCAATTTTCACATATTTTGGGCAAATTCTAGCAGGCAATTTGTGTGGTACTGTAATCCAAACAAAGGCATGAAGACGGTGCGTGACCACACATTTTGTTACTTTTATAACATTCCAATTTCAGAAAAGTTTTTATATTATTTTTGAACCCTTTTAGATCGTAATCCAAGAGAAGATCAATAAACCAAACCCAGAATTGTCCCTGCGGCGTTCCTGTGGGTCTTTAAAGTTCAGTCATGAACTTTGAATAGTCCCCAAGATATTTAAAAATATATTCCCATAATATTGAAAAAGGACTGTAACAATTTGAAATAAATGGAAAGGTTGTTTAAATTTAGAAGAGTTAAAAATATTAATTTCAGAGAGTTAAAATTAAAATTGTTAGAAACACCCTTGACCCTCTGTTTTTAAACATATAGTTATATTACATATCTACCTTTATTTGACATTCCATACACCTAAAACACCTCAAATAATTCTTGCTCAAAAAGTGATACAGGAAGATTCACTCGGGACTGAACACTTATGTTTGTAATCAACTGATGATTGAAATGTCGCATTTCATTAATCTAAAATGTACTCTGGCCCATGACACGTAAGTAAATATCATGAAATAAATAACCGTTCCTTTCGTGTTTCACACTTATCTTATATTCCACATAATAAGTGTTCAGTCCCAAGTGAATCATCCTGTATAGAGAGAGCTATGAGGCCCTATATTTAATGTGTCCTTAACTCTGCAATCGGCGCCACATTATGCAAAGCAAGCCATTTGAATTTAAATGTGGCGTTATGGTGAAGATTAATAAATTAGTTTGTATTTGGTGGAATGTTTTTAAATACGCGCAATATTTTGGAGTGTACCTAGTTGAACTAGGTAGCTATGCTTGTGTTTCAGTAGCTGTAATATTCTATTATTTTGGTAAACAATTAAACTTTTCTCTAAAATTGCTTCTATCAATTTTTGAAAGGACGATTTTCTTTCAGAGTAAAAAGTGTTTGGTCATCCCAGTAATATATCATCCATTCTCTATATTATTATATAAGTACCTCTTTGTTTTGTCTTTCATCTATTCATACGATATCCATTGGTCGTGCGATGCAGGTTCAGATAGTTTTCAGCGCCTATGGTGTAAATAAGCTCGACACGGTCGCCCATTGGAAAGTTTGAGATATATTATACCTCCTAAAGTTGGCGGAGACTATTTTAAATTACACGTTGCTTGTCCGGGCACTAACGTCTTTGTCTCGCGCCTGGGTGCAAGAACCAGGAGAGGGAGGCTGGATAGAATGTGTAGCCCTTTTTGATGGTATCACAGATTTATTCAGTTTTACTTTGTCCAGCACACCTGTTTTAACTTGCTTGAATATTAGCAACACATTAAAGGCTAAAGATGAGGTATTTTCCCCCCAACCTAAAATAAACACTTATTGTTTAGCTCTACTCGAGAACTTGTTCTAACTGGTTTATTAGCAGTGAATTAACTTAGAATAGTAATTTACTTTTAATAGTGTTTTAATTGTTAATGGCTATATTTATCTAACTAAGTAGTTATCTCTGACGTGTGAGAATGAATAAACAGACTATAGACGAATTCTCCAACAACAATATCAAGGGCGGTACGGTAGAACCTTATGTGAAAACAACAATCTACATAGTAAATTAAAACTATTCGATGTCTGTCTGTCGATCTAAGGGTCTTTCTCCCACCTATAATAGTAATAGACACAAATTTATCAAGGAAAACTGTAATCCCCTACAGTTTATCAAACAACACTGTAATCCCCTCTAGTTTATCTGGCAACACTGTAATTCTTGCTACTTTATCAGGCAACACTGTAATCCTTGCTAGTTTATCTGGCAACACTGTCCTCAATAGCTTATCAGGCAACACTATAATCCTCGATAGTTTATCAGGCAACACTATAATTCTCGATAGTTTATCAGACAACACTATAATTCTCGATAGTTTATCAGACAACACTGTAATACTCGATAGTTTATCAGACAATACTAATCCTCGATAGTTTATCAGACAACACTCTATATCCCGCTAGTTTATTAAGCAACACTGTAGTCCCCGCTAGTTTATCAGGCAACACTGGATGTCTCTATTCTATCATTTGATCTAATAAGTTCAGTTTATTACAGATATAAGTTAGACTCTCATTTTTCCTGATACAGTTTTAAAATCTATTTCTTTGCACCTTCGCAAAATCAAACAAGGTACAGAACTCGGCTAGGCTGTCCCGCAGAACATTCGTGTTGTAAGGCTGGTATTACACGCCTTATTGACACGAGCCCACTCACTGAAAATACATAATTCTATCTCGGATTAAAGAATTACATCATCCTATACCCTAATGACGTCAATTGATACCGTAAAGGTAAATAACTCTAGTGGAGGACTACAGTGCAGTCATTATTATAAATTAATACAGTCTTGATTGGAATAGGACGAACAGCAAATAATCAAATAAGATTATTGTGATCATACAATGATTATGGTAGTGATAGTTACTAACCTATAGGTCAGACGCCCTAGACAGTATGTCCACCGGTGTAGGCTAGCACATTCTTCATCAGGGTTAGAATAGTCGAGCGGAAATTCCTAATAACTAAAAATAAAGTGGGTTTATAATAATCCTGGGTGGAACTGCTTGGCAGTAGGAGATCAAACAGGGGAGGAGGAAAATACAAATGACCCTCCTATTAAATTACATCATTCTTTTCGCAAATATTTATTCTACGCTCCTATACTAGTTACCTTTCGTTTCCAGGACATTCAGCTCTTCATGATCAACAGAGATGTGTGAAGTATTTGACCTTTCAGAGTCGAAAATGTCAACTTTTAAACAATGTTCACATCTTTTAAAACTTAATATATACAGGGACATAGAACTTAGTTTTGTGTTAATTCCACTAAACAACAAACTCGTGTACTGGTATAGGTTTTGTCAATATTCAACCTAAGCGCAACAACTGGTTGGCAATATATATATAGGCAGCCCATAAATCAAATCAACGCATGTTGGGTCTTATTCACTTGTTCACAGTCTGTGATGTGTGGCTGCAACAACGGTCTGGTAAAATTTCGCTATGCACGAACAAGATGTACCAACAGTCCTCAAGAGGAGTGTTTTGAGATACGCTGAGAAACTTTGAGCATCTTATAAGATCGTCAAATAAACAACTTCTACTGCATGTCAAAATAAGATGTCACATGGTCGTGAGCATTTTGAGAATATACAAATTGCTCGGAAACTCACAGCCCAAACTGCACATATTTCTAGTTTATTTGAACCATAAGTAGTACAAAATCCCTGTACACTTACATCTGGAAGGCTATGCCAATACCATTAAATTGTGTTCAAAGTTTCAGCGTACAGCGCCTAGAGAGCAAAGCTGTTCAAGCATGTGTGTACAGCAAGTTGCATAGGAGTTAGGCGCGTGGCACTGCACATGTAATAACGGCATGCACTTTCTGTGATGTAGGACCGTTAATTATGACCCTCAGAACGTATTCCTATTTCTAGATGGAATGGTATGTTGTTTACTATTAATTGTGATATGTTCTGCTGCCATGCTCCATGATGTCGAGGTGTGTAATGCCGCTCTCCTAACTTCTATGCAACCAGTTGTGCATGCATGCCTCAACAGCTTTGCTCTCCTGGCACTGTACGCCAGGACTTTGAACATAACTTAATGGTATTAGCATAGCTTTCTGGATGTAAGTGTATAAGGGTTTTGTATTACTTTTGGTTCATACAAGATATATGTGCAGTTTGGGCGGTGAGTTTCCAAGCACCCTGTATATAACTTAACGCTATCTAAGAGTTTGTGTATAATATGTAGATTACGTTGATCAAAGAGCAATAGAAGAGAAATAGAATTAGGGCCAGTATTTTAAAGGTTTTTATAAAAGCAAAAAAGTTGACACAGTAAATAAAATATGTTTTCAGAAAATACTTTTAGTTTGTTACTCTACGTATAGTAATGTCAACAGTTGTTGAATATCTGTTAAGTGTATAGTAGTGTTAACAGCTGTTGTTGAGTAGCTGTCGAGCGTATCATGAAATTTGATGACAACTTCTTATATTCATTTGAACCACTTTGGTGGACGAATGGTCTAAGGCGTCGCTTTCGCAAAAGACTAGACTCGTGATAACGGGCATATTGGGGTTAAAATCTCGTTCGGGTGTACTGAAGTTGGTACACCTAACCAGGATTCGAACCCCGATCTCCTCGTCATTGGATGGCCAGTCTAACTAACACGACAGTGACGCCTTAGGCCATTCGTCCACCGAAGCGGGTTGATATCACACTGTTGATTCTAGGACTTAACAAAACTTAAATACGCTTGAAGTATTTGTATGGAATACGAAGATTTAAAAATACCACCATTTTAATAAGAGCGTGTTTATTGTCCAAACATAAAGAGCGCGTTACAGAGAAATTCAGCGCTGAGCTAATCTACCAGATTCTCACTAGAGACCACAGTTCGACCTCCGGTCGAACACATTACTCTTTACCTTTAATTATTGTTTTTTACCCTCTCACAGAGAATACTAACAATCTCACAAATAGCTCATATTCACATACGTAGCAGTGGCCACGCAGACAAAGGCGTCACACTCATCCAGTCTACATTTCCGGCTGTAGATCGAAGCCCAGGTGTGTGTACTGGGGTAAATTTACCTGAATTATTCTCCACCTTACCTCAACGAAAATCCGGGTACATTTTCACTAAAATTCTACTTTTCTCATCGTTACCATATTACTTTGAATGTAAGAATATTCCAGTGAAGTTGTAGGACAAAGGCAACAAAAACATCTTCCTGCTGTTCTAGTAGCCTATATTAAATAGTTAAATACTCTGATTTCCACAGGAAGAACCTTATTTGACAGCTTGAAAAGTGACTAAATCTGCTTTCACGTGTTCATACGTCAAATCAGGTGATCTGCAGCTGTCACTTTTAATAGATAACCTATGATCACAACCTATAAATAAACACTAATAAAATCGTAAAATGTTATCAAATTTGTCCTCAAAATATGTTTGAATTTTCTAAAAGGCCCTTCCTATAAAAATTGTACTGTAGAAGAAAGAAAACCTAATTCGCTTTGAAAGAGCTTGTTTTTTTTATAGAATATTTATAGTTTACCTCTTGGTTACGTCATCAATGATCACCACTAAACCAATCCCGGTAACAAATTAAGGAGGTTCTGAAACACAGTTTTCCATGGTTTAATATCTTTTTAAGAATTAACTCTTTATTTTAGCACCGTGTCTTACTAACCGTTCGGGTTATACGCTTATGTACTAATTACATTTATAGTATTAGGTATTAGGAAGGTTATATTTAGAGGAAGTGTACCCGCATTTATGTGAAGGGAGAGAGGAAAACCATTTAAGAGGAAAAAACCTCCCTCATTATACCCGACCGAGATTCGAACCTCGATTTCCCTATTATCGGGAGTCTAGTCTACTGCTAGAGTAGCGCCTTAGACCATGTTTTTATTGTAAGTGAATCTAGAGAAAGTTGTCCCTCTCACTCACACACTTGCCTCCCTCTCACTCCCTCAATAAACTAGAAGACAGCACGAGGGAAACTCCCAGACCAGAAAGCAGTGTACGGTTCACTTCACCTGGTGACACATGGGCCCACTTTGGGTTCTTGAGGGGTACGGATGGGGTTTACTGACACATTTCCACGCCCTTCTCAGATAAAAAAAACAACAGGATCAATAGACCCAACCTCCCCGCCTCCGGAAGACCAGATCGTATGAGCCTTACGTCGAGTCCACGTGACCAACGATGCGAGTCCCTGAAGGTGCTTTTCCCCACTTCTCCCCTCATGCAAATGTGTGTACACACGCTCTTCCACCTTACCTTGTCCCTATCCCATTAGTTTAAATATGCGGGTAGTTTGAAAGATAGTAAGCGCGGGAAAACAAGCCTAGTTCCTGTCGTCGTCACTTGGAAGCAGCATTGTAGCCTATTACTTAAACAACTTCACGATTGTATCATTCCCGCTAATAATAAGCATGTTGTGCTTTGTTGTGGGGAAAGTGGCAAATTATTGTAATCTTTGAAAACAAAATAGGGGAAAACTAGAAAGTTTATTAAAACTTAACACTAAGCCAACATTATGTCTTAGAAAATAAACTAGATTTATTTAAAGTTATTTTCATTAAGGTTTTATTTATTAAGTGGAGTTTTAAGGCGCAATCCACCCTATGGATATTAGTTACTTTAATTATTTTTTCAATTACAAGATATGTAATTAATAAATATTTTTTCATTTGTGTGTATAATTTAAATATACAGGCAACCAATATTTAACAACATTTTTCTCTTGTTTCCAAATGGGAAGAAACAATACTGACTTTTCCGCAGTCTCCGTAGGAAATTTAAGGGACAAAACGAAAACTTTGATTTCAATTTTCATTACTTGTAGCTATAGTAAGATATTTATTTTATTTATAATATATTTGGAACGTAATGTTGTCTATAGGCTAACTTGTATGAATTTCATTGCATGCGTTTTCACTTGAAGGCTTACATAAAAACTTAACATTGCTACAAAAAACATTTCTTTTAATAAGGAAATAGAAACCATGTATTCATCATTCACTCATTCTGGGAACTAGAACACGTAATATTGACTTATAAGCGGTCAAATACAGGTACTTATCTCAAGAAAAATCAAAAACTTTATATTTGCCTTTGTACATTTTTCAAAAACTGTTTTTATTCATTAAAATATTTACCTAAATTTTGTTGTATTAAATGTATTCACGATATTATATCTTTACTGTTGATCGCTACCATAATCAGATGTAATTTGAAAAGTATTTATTATGGCTCTTCAAAAATATGTTTACTAAGTTCAGTAAATATATCTTTATTGGTATAGATAATGATTTTGAAAATTTTTATTGGTCATATGAAATTTAAAACATATTTATTTTAGATATAATCCACTTACTTTAGTAAAATTAAAACATAGGCACATATTATAATCTCCTATTATAATGCTGGATGAATAAATAATTGCAACTCAACAAAAATTTAATTTAGGAACTTTATTTTATGCATTTCACAGAACAAACTGGAGTCCTATTTGTCTCTAAATATTAGACAACCAGTTAAAACCCATTTTAAGTACTTCAAACTTACAACAATGTATAAACATTTCTGTTTGGTTGAACTCGACCGAAAACAAGTTCTCGATGATTAAGAAAGTGTGTCCACTTGTTTGAACTAATAAATTAAGTTGGACCTTCAAACAGCATTCCTATAAAAAGGGACAAAGTAAATTGTAACAAGACCTAGAAAGTTAATAAACAACGTCACAGTACGCTCCAATTTTCATTGGAAGAACCTTATCTTGTATCTAGAAAAACTACAAGATCTACTTTCACGAATCCATTCGTCAAGTCATGTGATATACATTTGTCCCTTTTGATAGATACTACTCGTAATAATATTTAGAAAATAACACTAATAATGTAGTAAAATTGTAGCATTGTTGATCACAAAATATGTTTCTATTTTCTAAAAAGCCTTTCTTATTAAAATTGAATCCTAGATTAAATGTGTTGGCATGGTTCGAATCTTTTCAAAACCATGTAATTATCAATTAAGGGAAAACATTAATAATATTAAATTAGACTATGGTTATATTTATAACTATCCTACATTCGAACCGTAAAAATGGGACAAGCTCACCGTGAAATATTGGGTGTCATCATAAATAATATATTTTGGGATTGTCACCGTGAAAAAAATACTTCGAGAGAGAGAAATTAAGATTTTACTTGTGCGATTGTGGTTTTATTGTTAAACCATTTCGATAATAAACAAGTTTAGGTACAGATTTGTATTGTATTCAAAATATGATAGAGTAAAGAGAAAGATATACCAGGGTTTTTATATGTCAAAATAAAAACATCGTTTTGCTACAAATTACATCATTAATTGAGCTCATTTTACAACGACTGATAAGAGAGAGAAAAAAAATACTATTCGCACCATTTAATAAATAATCAGGCATTAAATATACCTTGATTTTCTTACAAATAGACATTTCGAGCACCTTTTAGTCAAATACGGGCAGCATTGGTAACATTATGTTTTATTATTATTACTTTATGGGGAGTGATAACTGCTAACAAAAGTGACAGCTAAAGATCACGTGAGTTGACGTAATTTTGTGACCGTAGCACACGAACATTTATTGACCAAAGTCTATTGTGACCGTAACACACGAACCTTTGTTGACCAAAGTCTCCTGTGACCATAACACACAAACATTTGTCGACCAAAGTCTCCTGTGACCATAACACACGAGCATTTGTTGACCAAAGTCTCTTGTGACCATAACACACGAGCATTAGTTGACCAAAGTCTCTTGTGATCGTAACACACGAACATTTGTTGAGCAAAGTCTCCTGTGACCATAACACACGAACATTTGTTGACCAAAGTCTCCTGTGACCATAACACACAAACATTAGTTGACCAAAGTCTCTTGTGATTGCGATAAATAAGGAACAAACCGGACGTGACGTATCATTCTCTGTGTAAGAGCTCGTAGAGAGCCGCAATATACGTCTGCGCCATCTGGAGCGTCTCGAACTTGGACAGTTTCCTGTCGTTCCCCAGAGACGGAACGACGTCCCGCAGCCGGTCGAAGGCGTCGTTCAAACTGTTCATCCTCCTTCTCTCTCTGGCGTTGGCGGCCAACCTCCTCTTCCGCAGGACCTCCACCCCCGGGAGCTGATGGCAGGTCCTCGACTTTGCGAAGGACATCGCCGCCCTGAAACTGCCCTGCGGTAAGCCCGCCAAAGATCGGACGTCAGTTCCTCCTGGCCTCTCACAACCCGCAGCACTCGGACTGTCCTCGCTGTTCCCGTCACTAAGACCATCCTGCTGCGATAAAGGATCGTAACAGTAGGAAGGTCCTGTATCCATACATATTGCCGCACCTCCCCCCACTAAATCTTTCCTCGCACCACCACTGACGACGCTGACACCCTCAACACCACGGTCCTGGGTTCTATCCACAATGAAGGGGTAGTTCCCCTTATCCTGCCCCGAGTGGTGCCAGAAGCCTTGGTCCTCCGGGGTGTTCCTGTAGTAGGTGGTCGGTTCCAGGGTGTACTGGAGGGCCTGACGAGGTCGCACGTCCCCTGGAAGTGTCTCCCGGTCAAGATAGCTGGAAGGACTTGGGGCGGACTGGAAGGAGCAGGAGTACTGACTGTCTGGACTGGACACAGGACTGTCGTCAGACAATGCCCCACCAAGGACGGGCAGGAGTTGCTCCTGAGGGTGACGGCACAAGTACGCAGTCGACATGTTCACAACTCTGAGTTGAACTCTTCACAAATATCCACTATGTCAACTTTAGGGAAGATGACTTTACTAAACGCACGTTGTCATAAAACACAGTTGTAGGCCTGTCATTTAAATTCATTATTTTGTATTAATCCCCAGCAACGGAAACTCCAGAGTGCCGGTATTTTATTGTCCTGGAAGATGCTGCAAGTAGAGGTGTGTCAAGACTTGTAATGGCTCCTCAATCACATTTGTATTCAAACTATGTAAAACCTGAACTTGAGATGTTACTGTAACACATCCGCTTAGTGCTCCACTAATACCTGTCAGGTCGGAAGAAAGTCTCGGTAAAACACGATTAAACAATATTCTGTTACTCCACTTGTGGGACGAGCCCAACACTTTCTAAATCCTCCTCTCGGTTAGATTAGACACAAAACATTGGAACGGCATTTGTTATTTGTATTCAAAATAAGGGTATAGTAATGTCTGAATGACATTACACATTTGTGTTTAGACAAGTCAATCCTCCCACCTCCCTGCCCCCCAAAATTTGGTCAGTCTAAATTGTTTATTGTTTAATTTTATTTACAATTTAAATAGTCTTATTCACTTTGCGGTGGCTGTTTAATTATGTCAACATGTTTCAGAAGCCGCTAGAATGACCGGCGCAATGGTCGATGGGAGTACGTGGACCACGTGGTTGTTTTACCGGGTGTGCGACCACGTGGTATTTCGAGCGACCGTAGTCCCGGAAGGAATGAATGATCTACCTGTTGTTCGTAGTCCTAACACCGGCCCAACACTGACTGAGATTTCCACATCTTCCAAGTCCACAGGTTTCTGTTAGACAGAGAAGAACGACTCTTCAGCCACCAGACTTTGGCTACCGATCACGTGACAAGCAAGGACGGAGAATCTTCTTCTTCGTCTTCTTCTGCTGCTCTTCGTGGTAATGTTAATGATGATGGAACCCATTTTTTTGCCTCAGCTTTTTTTCCACTATTTTTTTAGAGTATCTCTTTCCCCACAAAATAGTTTATTTTTAAATTTGCTTTTCCCTCTTTTGGAAACTCATTGTCTTTATGTTTGACTGTTGCCCCGAGTCTTCTGGCGGCGCCTTAAAGAAACTATGATATATACAGAGAGGGAGGGTAAGGGGTAAGACATGTTTATTGTAACAAGGGCTCAGTAATGAACTCTCCATAAGGGTGCTACAACCAGCGCTGGGTGTTAACGACAATCGGAAAGTAAAGAATTTATTTTAGTTTTTACTTTCTCGTTTAGGAAAAGTGTTGAAATAGTAAATATTTTCAATCTCGTGATTGTGAATTATCTTTCCCCACAACTAAAAAAAGTAGTTTTTTCTACCATTTTGTCTGCCTGGTTGTACGTACTGTCACTGAGGCTACAAGTCGGAACGGTTCAATAGATTTCGTTCAAACTTAATATTTAAATGTTAGGACTCTGCAAGATCGTGAGTTTAATTTAGGGTATTTTACTGATGACTGATTTTGGAAAAATTGAAATTGTTCGAAAATGGAGTTAACGAATTTGTTAAAAAATTAATATCTGGAGATTATTTTATACGATAAACAACAGTACACTTGTGTATTGTTGCAAATATGATTTAAGGGTGGTTACTTAACCGATGACAGATTTTTTAAAAATTTAAATTGTTAGAAAATGATTTTAAAGATTTTGTTCAGAGTGGGTAAAGAGTGTTTTTGTTTTAATTAATACCAAGTACAATGTAGCAATGTATACTGGTTTATAAGGGGGCAAATCATTCAAGGGTTTACTTATACCCAATTTTGGAAATTTTGTTCCAAGCTTACAGTGCATATTTGGAATAATTTTGTAATTATTTATAGATATAGATTTTAATTACTAACCAAAAGAATATTTCATTTCTACAAAATAATAATAGTAGCTAATGAGATGTTTTTAAAATGTTTAAACATTTAACCTCTGACAAGATGTGTATTAATCACAACTTGTGAATGTGAGGAATGCCAGGCCTCCACCGTGGTTCGGATTCCACGTTAAACTGTAGGTCCTCCATTTCATCTCACAATCACCCTACCATTGCACATTAGCGTAAGTGCGTATAACCCGAACGGGTAGTAAGACGCGGTGCTAATAATAATAATAATAATTTAAACATTTAAATAACACATTTGCTCTCCTCTTTTTACTAAACTATATGACATTCAAATTAACCATTCGTATTTTCCAGACAGTATTATTCAATGTTGGCTCTATTTGAAAAATCCATATCTATATTTTTAAAGCATATTTTAACGCAATAATATTTGTTTACCCTTTAAGTGAATGTTTGCATATAAATTTCACGTTATTTTAGAGAAAAAAACATCCAATCCCTAATAATGAGTTAAATAACTAAATTCACTTCTTTAATGACTTGCCTATTTGGTTATTTATTTCTAAGCTATTTTACGAAGTGAGTTGGGCCCTAATTTTTCGCACTTAAGGGTGGGATGGAAGAGGATGCCAGAAAAGACCAGTGTTTTTGAAGTTTTTATGGCAAAACATTTTTTTGGTCAAAATAAATTAAATATATGCTTCAGTAGAAACATAGAGTTTAATTTTCTTCTCACGTGGTGACATCAATAGTTGTTGAATATCTGTCAATGATGTTCTGGAATTTAATGACAACTTTTTCTCTTCATTTAAAAAGTTTGTCAAATAATGCCGCCATGCTCATGACAGATATTCAACAACTGTTGATATCACCTTGTGAAGAAAATTAAACTCTATGTTTCTACTGGAGCAATATTTTATTCATTTTGGCCAAAAATAATGTTTTGCCATAAACAATGGCCTTTTCTCACGTCTACTTCCAACCCACCTTAAGCACTATCACACTTAGACACCAATGAGAGGCCTCTAATTTACCTGCCGATAGCACTTCCCCTCTTTCACTGACGAGAATAAATACTCACACTACTATTTAGGCTACACCTGAACAACATTGACTTGCATTTAAAAATATATTTTTTATGTTACCTATTCTAAGTAGGCATAAGCTTCCACGAACTTTCTTAATCTATTTCCTGGCAGAAGACTTCCTACCGGACATTTCCTTGAATAAATCAAATATCCCGAGCTGTGGACGATTTAAAACAAATACGTTTACAAAAAAAAAAAGTTCAAAGGAGTAATTTTATGATATGTAAGGCAATTTTTATATTTATTTAAGCATGTATGGTGTATGTTTCAACGTTATATCTTTAAAGTTCGCCGAATAAATGGTAAATATATGACCCAAGTGATTTACTGGCTTGACTTGCCATTACGTCACAGGTAGGAAACGTCTTTAGCAACAACAAAAAAATTAAGAGTCTAAACCAGCTATATCATTGGTAGAAACTATTCATTTTGTTCATAATGAAGCCTTCCGAAATATCTCTCTAAATGTTGACCGGAAAGGTCGTAAACACTAAAAGGTAATAAATAAATCTAATTGGACAGCGGTCCTTCGGCCTGTACTTATTTTTTCTTTGACCGGGTATAGGCGCCACTAGAAGAATTTGTTTCAACAAGGAAGGTGTTTGGGGTTGTGGTCAGCGAAAATTGGAAACTTTTTTTAGGAATAGAGGAAAAACTCGATATGTCACAGCAATGGACGATTATTTGATTTATTTACACGACATAAGGAAATATAAGGCAGGGTCTATAGTCATGCATAACGCATACTTAATAATAAATAGTGCATAGCACATAGTGCACAATTCATAAGAAAAATATAATGGCCTATATCTATAATGAAACGCAAGGATTGCAGTTTTACTTCTAGAAAATTGCTTAACCTCTTTGCATTGATATAGAAGGTCTCTAAAAATACTTCAATTAAAGATTCACTCAAAAAAACGCTAATTAAAATGTATCTTTTGAATCTTTTAATTAATCGAGGAAGTGTACCAGCATTTGCAAAGAGGGACAGTGGAAAGCCATTTAGTAAAAACCCCACTCAGTAAACCTGAGATTTTAACCTAAATCTCCCCGTCATCGTCAGTCTAGTCTACAGCGAGAGTAGCGCCTTAGACCATGCGGTCACCGAAGCAGATCCCCTTTATTTTCAACCATATATACAATCGTAATCATTGGTTCTAAAACAAAGAAATCTCGTTAATAACAAACCAGTATGGCTACCACCAAGGGCGTAGAAATGGGGAGACAGGGGTCTTCGGACCCCCCCTTTGAATAGGATGGACCCTTCATAAGGGGAGGGGGGATCATAAATACATATAAACACTTTTATTGGCTACAAAGCATAGTCAAATTTTCTAGAGGAGCCCCTTGAAAATTTAGCTTTCTACGCCCTTGGCTACCAAAAGGCGTGACAAATGGGAACACATAAGCTAAATTCCGTCTCGTGTGTATACTGGCGTTTAATTGGCTTTAAATTGTCTCCTCGCGTTCTCATTGGCTGATGCAAGTGCCGTCTATGCTCAGCTCATTGAATAACGCATACAGAGTTAAAGTTAAATCAACTTTGTGCTTACCCGCCTCGATGGTGTAATTGGCTAACGCGCTAGTCGTGTTGAGCTCTACTGCCGAGGACGGGGAGATCGAGGTTCAAATCTCGGTCGGGTGAACTGGGGGTGGATTTCCCTAAATGGTTTCTCCATTCTCCCTCCACGCAAATGCGGGTTCACTTCCTCTAAATTTAACCTTTCCAATTCCTAATCCATTAGCGTAATTAGTACTTAAACGTATAAACCGAACGGGTAGTAAGACGCGGTGCTAAATAATAATAATAATAATAATAATAATAATAATAATAACTTTGTGCTTTGTGCCGTATTCACTATTTACTATAATTATTCGAATATGAAGGCCAACATTGAAAATAATGTGTTTCAACTTATTGTGCACTATGGGTTATGCACTATTCGCTATTATATATGCGTTATGCGTTAATATAGACCCAGCCTAGAGTGTTCCTATTAAATACGAGGATCAACTAACTTAAGTTAGTTCTAAATTCAGACACATTTAAATTTATTTTATGAATTGTTCTGAATAACAGGAACCGAATTATTGAACCGGATATGATTTTGGAGATAGAAAGATATAACAGGAACAGAATTATTGACCTGGATATGGTCTTGGAGATAGAAAGATACAATATATAGCCCGCTACGATGCATTAGGGCTGAAGCATTTATGCTATAAACGTTCTTTGATTAAAGAAACATTATGTAACTTTGATGACCCATCAAAGATATTTTATCAAATAATCTGTTTTATAAATGTTTTAAGAAAGATTCACCTTATAGAATATGCTCAAGGGCACGAGTATCAAACTGGTGGCTCACGGAACTCATGCGCCCATATCACTGATTTGTGAGGTCCACGGAGCTTACGATAAACCATCATGCAATGCAAACATATTATTATTTTATAAACGTTTAGGAAGTAGAAGTAGAACAGATGTAATGTGATATTTGGTGAAGAAATCTGGAATTTGAGGTTGGTACCAGGTCTGTAATCTTTCTTAGACACGGATCAATTCACAAGAATTGTTGAACTTGCGCAACAAATATGTGTGATGTGTGAATATGTTAACAGTTGTTTTTCTAGTCCTATAGAAATGCACGAGAGATCTCGTCCTATATAACACACGAGGGATCTAGTCCTATAGAAATACACGGGTAGAAATACATGAGATATCTCGTCCAATAGAGACACGCGAGAGATCTAGTCCTATAGAAATGCACGAGGGATCTAGTCCTATAGAAATACACGAGAGATCTAGTCCTATAGAAATACACGAGAGATCTAGTCCTATAGAAATACACAAGGGATCTAGTCTTATAGAAATACACGAGAGATCTCGTCCAATAGAAACACGTGAGAGATCTAGTCCTATAGAAATACACGAGAGATCTAGTCATATAGAAATACACGAAAGATCTCGTCCAATAGAAACACACGAGGGATCTAGTCCTATAGAAACACACGAGAGATCTCGTCCAATAGAAACACATTAGAGTTCTAGTCCTATAGAAATACACGAGAGATCTCGTCCAATAGAAACACACGTGAGATCTAGTCCTATAGAAATACACGAGAGATCTAGTCCTATAGAAATACACAAGGGATCTAGTCCTATAGAAATACACGACGGATCTAGTCCTATAGAAATACACGAGAGATCTCGTCCAATAGAAACACACGTGAGATCTAGTCTTATAGAAATACATGAGAGATCTAGTCCTATGGAAATACACGAGGGATCTAGTCCTATAGAAATACACGAGAGATCTTGTCCAATAGAAACATGCGAGGGATCTAGTCTTATAGAAACACGCGAGAGATCTAGTCCTATAGAAATACAGGAAATATCTCGTCCAATAGAAACACACGAGGGATCTAGTCCTATAGAAACACACGAGAGATCTTGTCCAATAGAAACACGCGAGGGATCTAGTCCTATAGAAATGCACGAGGGATCTAGTCTTATAGAAATACACGACGGATCTAGTCTTATAGAAATACACGAGGGATCTAGTCCTATAGAAATACACGAGAGATCTAGTCCTATAGAAATACACGAGAGATCTTGTCCAATAGAAACACGCGAGGGATCTACTCCTATAAAAATGCACGAGAGATCTTGTCCAATAGAAACACGCGAGGGATCTAGTCCTATGGAAATACACGAGAGATCTCGTCCAATAGAAACACGCGAGGGATCTAGTCCTATAGAAATGCACGAGGGATCTAGTCCTATAAAAATGCACGAGAGATCTTGTCCAATAGAAACACGCAAGGGATCTAGTCCTATAGAAATACACGAAATATCTCGTCCAATAGAAACACGCGAGGGATCTAGTCCTATAGAAATACACGAAGGATCTAGTCCTATATAAACACGCGAGGGATCTAGTCCTATAGAAATACACGAGAGATCTAGTCCTATAGAAACACGCGGGGGATCTAGTCCTAAATAAATGCACGAGGGATCTAGTCCTATAGAAATACACGAGAGATCTAGTCCTATAGAAACACGCGAGGGATCTAGTCTTATAGAAACACGCGAGGGATCTAGTCCTATTGAAATACACGAGAGATCTCGTCCAATAGAAACACGCGAGGGATCTAGTCCTATAGAAATACACGAGAGATCTCGTCCAATAGAAACATGCGAGGGATCTAGTCCTATAGAAATACACGAGGGATCTAGTCCTATAGAAATACACGATGGATCTAGTCCTATAGAAATGCACGAGAGATCTCGTCCAATAGAAACATGCGAGGGATCTAGTCCTATAGAAATACACGAGGGATCTAGTCCTATAGAAATACACGATGGATCTAGTCCTATAGAAATGCACGAGAGATCTCGTCCAATAGAAACATGCGAGGGATCTAGTCCTATAGAAATACACGAGGGATCTAGTCCTATAGAAATACACGATGGATCTAGTCCTATAGAAATGCACGAGAGATCTCGTTCAATAGAAACATGCGAGGGATCTAGTCCTATAGAAATACACGAGGGATCTCGTCCAATAGAAACATGCGAGGGATCTAGTCCTAAATAAATGCACGAGGGATCTAGTCCTATAGAAATACACGAGAGATCTAGTCCTATAGAAACATGCGAAGGATCTAGTCCTAAATAAATGTACGAGGGATCTAGTCCTATAGAAATACAAGAGAGATCTAGTCCTATAGAAACACATTAGAGTTCTAGTAGTATATAAATACACGAGGGATATACCCCTATAGAAACAAACATAAAACTTACTTTGACATAAGGTTTAAAGGCCAACAATAAAATCATTGTTGACACCATTAATTCAAATAAAAGATTTTTGGTAAAAAAATGTTTGGTTGGTCTTATTGTTTAGCATAGGGGGACTACTATTTTCTTTTTAAGATACCAAGTTAAAATTGTTTTGTTTAACAACACATATTTATTTAATTGTGGCTCCTTTAGTGTTTTAATGTTCAAGGTGGCCCCCTTACTGTGTTAATGATCAATATGGCCCATTATTGTTTTATTATTCAATTTGGCCCCCTAAGGGTTTTAATGTTCAATGTGGCCTTCTTAGTGTTTTAATTTTCAATATGCCCCTTGATGTTTTATTGTTCAACTTGGCCCCCTAAGGGTTTTAATGTTCAATGTGGCCACTTAGTGTTTTAATTTTCAATATTCCCCCTTGATGTTTTAATGTTCAATGTGGCCTTCTTAGTGTTTTAATTTTCAATATTCCCCCTTGATGTTTTAATGTTCAATGTGGCCACTTAGTGTTTTAATGTTCAATATGGCCACTTAGTGTTATAATGATCGATATGCCCCCTGGTGACCTACTCTCGGGTTTTAGCAAAGGAAATGTTGAATTTCTGAAAGTTTAACCTAAACATGGAAAACAGCTAAAAATGTAGGATGATCCGATATGAAGACAGTCACACACTACACAACAAAACTATCAAATAAGTGATTATTAATTTAAATTAAAAGAACATTTCTAAATACCCAAGTTGTTAAAGTTTCGTAATCCGTTCGTAAATAGTTTTCAAATGAATGGCGTCCATTTTTGTAATCACACATATTGTACAAACTTTGAGGACCACGTGATGTGATAGCACACATTTGATCAAAGGTGTTGTCAATTCTTTTATCGTATGTTTTATAAAATATATATTTTTCTTTTATAAAAGAAATATAACAGTGTAATTCTACCCCTAGACCTACACCACTACCCCCCTCACCAATTCAAGGGCGTATTTAAAGGTATTTTTTCTAAGGGGTGCGGGGCTCCGCTAGAAAATTCGACTATAGCTTTAGCCAGTAATATTTAAAAAGTATATATGTGCCCCTTTGAGGGTGGAGGGTGTTTCAGCCCCATCGATCAAACCCCTTTCCATGCCCTTATCCCCATCACTGCCACATCATACTACCCAGCCGGGCTACACCCGTTTTAATTCCGCTAAAGCTTTAGGGAAGAGGAGGCTAGAGTTTTGCGCAAATACACCCCCATTCACACAAAAGAAGAATGAGAAACCATTTTAGAAAAAATGTCCTCAGTACGCTCGGCTGGGGTTTGAACCCCGACCTCTCTCTCCCAGCTTAGACAATCCTGAGATTGTGGATCTTAGTCTTAAGAGAATTATTAGGTTTTAGAAGATTTTTTTAGTTCCATGACGTCAGCCTACAATCAAGCCGTACTGACCAAACGGCCACCATCTGTAGGTGAAGATAGTGTCAACCTCTGTGGATAGAAGGTATCATTGTGGTCATTTCGTATAGAGAGATGTTCGATTCTAGCTGGGTGTTTTCCCCGTGGTAGATGAGTCGCTCTTGCTCCGCGGTGTCTGCGCGCATGCGCTGTGCCGTGACCTGTTATTAGAGGCCGCTTGAAGACCACGTGATACATGGACTGTCAATATGTTTTCACCAGACTCGCACCACTTCTGATTGACGTACGGACTAGCGGCAGATGGGAGAACTAGCATCAGAGGAGTCCAGGAACCAGATGACCCATGGCCGTACCACTCTCGCAATAGCCTGAGTTGTCGCTGACGATGAGAAAGGGGGGTTCGAATCCCAGTCTGGTGTATTTTCTCAATGGTTTCCCACTCTCCCTCCATGATAATGCAATCGCATCCCATAATTTACCCTTCTTATCCCCACCCCCAAAAAGTCGTTAATATCCAACATTTTATATTTATTTATCTCTTTTTTTGGTCACCGCCCGCACCCGTTCAGGTTGTAATCATATGAATTAACTACGCAAATATGCTATGGATGAGTAAGGTTGAATTTATAGGAGGGGTACCCGCATTTGCATGGAGAAAGAGTGGAAAACCGTTTAGGAAAAACCATCTTCAGTACACCCAAACTGGATTCGAGCCCCGACATCCCCGTCATCGACAGTGCAGTATATTGTGAGACCAACGCCTTAAGCCCCTCGACCCTCGAAGTGGAACCAAGGTGCTAAACTCTAATTCTCCACAAAATGACTTGTCTAAATTCACTCGTTTCCGTCCTTTTGGGAGTCACACACATTAGACATTACTATTGTTCCCCCAGCAGACCAATATACAATGAACTGTCCTTCGTCTAACCTGTATAGTAGCAAGACTGCCACCTTGCTTGGTTCCACTATGGTGTAT